>VDFB02353295.1:0-128464 GCA_007258455.2 Sequoia sempervirens
ATTCTTTATATTGAGTGTTGCCCAGGAAATTTGATGTATGTCATGATCTACACAAGACTATACATTACCAAAATGGGAGTCCTTAATTAATTTGTGACTAATCCTAGATTAGCACATTGGGATGTATTAAAGACGATCTTCAAATATTTGTGATGTAAGTCCTCTATGTTATTATGGTTATCCTATAAGTATCAAACATTTAGTTTTTATTCATGGATAAGTGGACTCTTATTGAGTTATTAACATTAATAGTAGAAGATCTATGAATGGATATATTTCTATTTTTTTGGTGGTATCATTAGTTGGATGAGTAAGTGGTTTAATATATGGTCACTTTGTCTACTATTGAAGTAGAGAAAATGATAGGTACTCATGCTTGTAAAGAAGGAACTTAGCTTAAGATATTATGTTCTAATGGACGGCTAGATGTAGGAACTTATAAAGTTCTATGTGATAGTTAGAGTGTCATTTATTTAGAAAAGAACCTAACTTTCCATGTGAGGAAAAATCATATTGATGTCTAGTACCATTTTATTTCTATCATGGTGGAGGATGGGAAGGTGATATTGAATAAGGTTAACACTTTGATGAATATTGTCTCTATTCTTTGACAAAGCATGTGAACATAAATATTTGAAGTGGTGTAATGAGTCTATGGGCCTCTCAACTCGTAGTAGTTAGATTTCAATGTTGGTGATTTTAAGTTTACTCTTGTAACTTGGATTTTGTCTCAGTCTTGTATTTGCAATGTTCATTTTGATATATATCCTATGCACTTACTATTTTGTCTTATTGTGGAGAGTGGGTATCCCACTTGGAGGCTTACTAGATTTCATCTTTTAGTGAGTTTTATTTTCCCATGATGAGTTAGGAGACTCACTTTAAGATGGCATGGATTCAAGGCCATGTGTCAACATATTGTGGTGTGTGTAAGTTCATCATGAAGGGAGTTAGATATGATAGGTTTTATTATGTGTAAGAGCATGTAATACGGAGGTGACATTAGAATCTTGACCAACATTATGAAAAGTTGTTACACTTGTCATGGAGCATATTTTGAATGTTTAATGAGAATAAATTAGTGTGAGTGGTCATATATGACAAGTTATGACAATGTAAAAGGTGTAAGGAATATGCTAAAAATAGTCAAGAAGACCAAGACCAAGGAGGGACATTGGAATTGGGATAACATGTGCAAGAGTGTATAAAAATAATCAATGCTTGAATGGAGGAATACCTAAAGGTTACTTATGACATATTTTTTCATGATGGTCAAAATAACTGGAAATAAGAGTTGCATTCTATTTTGGAGGCTACTCCCTTGGAGTGGCACATTTGACTTTGACCATGAGACCTGGGTGCACATTTTGGATTGGTTTTGGTACATGATTTATGGAAAACCATTGTTGGTTTCCTATGTCTAATTGGACTATATAATGAGTGCTTGGGATAGAGATCAAACATCATATTTTCTATATTATGATACTAAAATTCCTCTAGAGTTGAGTGTGTTAATCTCTTGGGAGCTCTAAGCTTGATAATGTATTATAAATAATAATTTTGTTGATATTACATTGGTTTGGTGCTTTAAAGATTAGGATTTTTACTAAAAGTGTTTTCTTAAGGTATATCAATGTTATCTATTTTTTTTCTCATGCTTATTCTCTTATTCTTTATCTTGGTTCTTTCTAAAGTGTTATTTTACATACCATTACTATCTTGAAATTTCTGTAGATTAGATAACCTATAATATCCTTCAAAGATTAGGATTTTTACTAAAAGTGTTTTCTTAAGGTATATCAATGTTATCTATTTTTTTTCTCATGCTTATTCTCTTATTCTTTATCTTGGTTCTTTCTAAAGTGTTATTTTACATACCATTACTATCTTGAAATTTCTGTAGATTAGATAACCTATAATATCTTTGTATAAAGGTTGAGTAGGAGGCTTAACATGAGTGTATGCTTTGCTAATGTTATTTCTAGATGTGACTGTAGATGCTCTATGATGAAGTAGCTAGCCAGTAATCTTTTACTTAATTTCCTAAATGAATGACAAATATTCTAAAATTACAACAACATAGAATAGATGCATGCCTTAAATAGACTCCATAATGGCTATAGTGAGAAATGTTGGTGAGGATTTGAATTTAGACTTTTTACATTTTATGTTTCAAATTTGCACATATAAAATGACTAAAAGTCAAATCCACACCCAAACATCTAAACGTCTAAGATGAATAAAAAATCTAATAATCCAAACTTTTTTTTCAAAAATAAATAATGATAAAATAAATTTGAAATAATATCAATTTTCATATAAAAATAAATGACTTACAAATCTATTTTTACATTTAAATATTCTAATTAAAATAAACCAAAAATATATAAATATATAAATATAAAAATTTTACCATTACAATTTCTAAGTAAAAAATATTGAGAAGGAAAAATATTTATTCATTTATTTTTAATAGGGGAAACGTACCAGTAGTTGTCAAGGATAACTTCGTGCATTTGTGCAGAGTGCAAAATAGGTCCGATTTCAAAAAAAAAATTGGGCTTCTTCGTAAGCGAGTTAGGACCTTAAAAAGAAAATTTTGGCTTCTAGGTATTTAAAACGCACCTTGTAGACCCCGTAAAGCGAAAGGTGCTCAAAAAGGGTGTTTTTAAACCCCCGTCCCCTACATCTTTACCACTTCACCATACCTGTTCATTTAGACAACCAAAAAAAACCACAAAATTTAAAGTGTTTTCAATAGTTTTCAAAGTATGTTTGAATTTTTTTTGAGTCAACTACACTGTTCGATGAAATTAGGTATATATTGGTGTAATTTATAGAATTTTATTGGCATAAATTAAAACAATGTATTGACTAAAAGGTATGAAAAGCATGATGACAATTGCGGGGGTTAAATTGAACAAAGAGATGAAACATGGTGGATCATGAACGACAATTGGGGGTTTTCCCCTTGTCCACGCATATTTTATCATTGAATTCACATAGCCTTTAAAACAATGATTTGTACGAAGGAAAAAATTGTAAACGCCAATAATATGCCTATCAAAAATAGTTTTCACTAGGATCACATACATTAAAATACAATTATCGCATACATTAAAATATATATTTTAGTTAGAAATTTGAAGTGCATACAATTTAGTTTAGTTTAATTTGATTTCATTGTCTAACGTGTGACTCCCACCTTTAGGAATTTTTAGATTTTTTTTTTTCAATAATACACTTTTATTATTAAAGTTTAAATGGAGTAAGTATTTGAAAGTTATTAGATATTTGTTGATATGCCACGTGGACAAGATATTTATAGAACAATTTCTGTGTTGCTTACATTCCAAGAAAATTGTTTAATCTATTAAAAAAATATTTTTTCTAATTTATATTTACAACAATTTGTAGAGAGAACCCATATTCTTTTTAAATGGATCCCTTGAAGAATTCAACATTTACTCATATGGTTATCTCAAAGCTCCTTGTAGATTGTCTAGGTGCTTATGAACTGTATTTTTACATTGTATTTATTTCCAGAAAAATTCTTCCCTGTTGTGATGTCATTGTGATTCAGTTACGACCTAGATTTTCACGACAGAATATTCTCTGACTTTGAAAGGGAATGAATCGACTCTCATTGAAAAAGCAAATTCTTAACCACTTAACTTGACAATGAATGGGCCATCATTGGGCGTGCATTTTAGAATTGTACGAATTGAATTTTCCCTTTATAACAAAGTTGTATCTATCCAGAAATCATTGCCCAAAAAGCAGATTGGATATATTTTATCTGAAAAAAATCACTTTTATTAAACAATATAAATCAATAAATTTGACCAGCGTTTCAGAAAATCTGATCTGTAACTGTACGATAAGTAAATGAAAGATTATAATAGGTAAGACGCAGCAGAGCAAACTGCCTCATTTTCTTTATGTGATATCAACTACCTAACAAAAACGCTTCAGGTGCAGTCCAATACTCATCAGAGATTCCTTCCTGCACAATAAGCAATAAAAAAACATAAATACGCCGCAAATGGTTGACAATAACCTAAAACGGCAGTCAACAATCATAAAATTCTATAACAGAAACCAATACATTATATATCAATTAAAAACTAATTTAGTTCCAAGATTAATAACAGTGGCCTACCATAGCTCTGGACGCTAGCTGTTACATCAGACATATACAGCTGGCCTGGTGAGAGAGGGATTCAAGCGTAAATCTCTCAATGCATTTTCTATGCTTGAAATGCCCAGGTATTTCCGCAGGGGGCCGTCCCAGAAAACACAGCGTTTGAGGCGGGCGTTTCCGAGGGAATGAGGCCTTTGAGAGCGTCCCTCGCCCGTCTCATCGCCGCCCGTCCAGTACATCTCCTCCTGAAGGGAGACGTTTCCCTGACTTTTGCGCACAGAAACGCCATGGAAACGCAATGGAAACGCCGGTTAAAAAATTGAAAAAGTTAAAAACATTTTAACCTAAGTTTTATTATACTTCATTTGATGAAATTATATCATTTTACATAGCAGCCGCAGGGTTTTTTGACTGGAGTCTGGTGCATTCGACTGCATTTGAGGTATTTCATTTTTCGAACCCTTCGTTTTGGCTCGCGATTTCATTTTCATTGTATGCAAAACGTTGAAACCTGGTTTTTTGAGCGCTCATGGAATGCAATGGTCGCGGGGCTTGCAGAAGCCGCGCGACCATTGCATTCCATGAGCGGACATCTCTGTGAGTTAGCAAATAAATTAATAATAATTGCAACTGCAAGCTGCGCGACCATTACATTCCATGAGCGGACATCTCTGTGAGTTAGCAAATAAATTAATAATAATTGCAACCATTGCATAATTTGCATTCCATGAGCGGACATCTCTATGAGTATGAGCAAATAAATGGAATCAGAAATTAGAATGCAATGATTGCAGGATATGCAGTTGTTGTTGCAGTGCAACAACAACTGCATATCCTGCAATCATTGCATTCCATTTGAATTTTGAATTGAGACTATAGACTATAGAGGAATTTTGTTAGATGTTGTAGTTGCAAGTGCAACTGCCCTGTAGACATGTATGCAAATTTGCAAAATGAAAATGCCAAAATGTGGAAGCATAGCCGAGACATGTTTAACTTTTTTACTTTCTGACAGTGTGCCTCAACTTCAAGGCTGAAAGAGATGTCAATATGTCATCTCAATTCAAATGGAATGCAATGATTGCAGGATATGCAGTTGCTGTTGCACACTGCAACAGCAACTGCATATCCTGCAATCTCAATTCAAATGGAATGCAATGATTGCAGGATATGCAGTTGCTGTTGCACACTGCAACAGCAACTGCATATCCTGCAATCATTGCATTCCATTTGAAATTTTGAATTGAGATGACATCTCTTTGAGCCTTGAAGTTGAGGGCCTTGAGGCACACTGTCAAAAAGTAAAAAAGTTCACATGTTCGCAACGGCAACTGCATATCCTGCAATCATTGCATTCCATTTGAAATTTTGAATTGAGATGACATCTCTTTGAGCCTTGAAGTTGAGGCACACTGTCAAAAAATAAAAACTAAAAAAGTTCACATGTCTCGTCTATGCTTCCACATTTTGGCATTTTTGATTTTGCATACATGTCTACAAGGCAGTTGCAAGTTTGCAATTAGTAATTACAACATTTGACAAAATTCCTCTATAGTCTCAATTCGAAAAAGTAAACCCTGCGGCTGCGACTGTAAAATAATAATTCATCAAATGAAGTATAAAACTTCACACTCACAAACAAAATTCCTCCAATCATTGCATTCCATTAGATGACATCTCTTTGAGGCACATTGTCAATTTAAAATTTAAAAGTTAAAAACTTTGAAATGGAAAGTTGGAAACATGATAACATTGATAAATGATAAGTGATAACATCATATTGTTTTTTTATTTTCATGATTTCATCTTTTGCAATAAATTATAGAGGTCTGATTTTGTTTTTAAATCTTTTTTGCAGCCTCATTTGACATTATCTGATTATCATAATGAGTTCAATCAATAGAAGTGGCGATGAGGTTGAGGGTGAGGAGGTTGAAGCAGAAATTGGAAGTGGAAGTGGAAGTGAAAATGAATCTGATGATTCAGAATTTCAAATAGAAGTAGAAGAGGGTGAACATGACTCAAATACTCAGACTCAAGCTGAAGCAGGTTCTAGTGAGAGTAGAAAAGTCAAAGATAAATGCCCTTCAAGAATCCTCCAAAGATATGCCAAGGGCCCCTTTGATCCAAAATCACCATTAAAACAATTTGCAACTAAGATGCCGAAACAGCCTGGGTCACGTGGGGGCACTAGAAAGTGGGTGTGCCACCTTTGTCATCTTGACTGGTTTGGGAGCATTACTAGAACTAATTCTCACTTTCTTCTTATTCGAGGCAAAGGTGTAGATGTTTGTAAGAAGGTGGAAAACAATGCAAAGTATAGAGCTGAAATTTTAAAATTATGGGGTTCGGATGAGGAAGCAACACCTATGACAGCTACATTGGCACATAGGAGTAAGGCTGATCAGATTGCAGCAGTTTCTACTTCTACTTTGCAGAGTCAAAGGCCACCAAATCCATTCAGTTCATGTGTAGGAGAGCCTAAGGGGAAACGTAAAGTGGCATCTTCAAGTTCACATCCATTGGCAGATTTATTCAATGCACAAGCAAAGGATGAGGCAGATGATGCTATTGGCAAATTCTTCTTTGCCAATGGCATTCCATTCCATGTGGCTCGCTCTCCTTATTACAAGGAAGCTATGTCAAAGGTAATAAGGGCGGGACCATCATATGTGCCACCAGGGGAAACTAAGTTGAGGACAACAATCTTGGATCATAACTATTCCAAGATTAATATTTTGATGGAGAAGATGAAGAGAACTTGGGTCTCAAGTGGATGCAGCATAGTCATGGATGGGTGGTCGGACATTAGGCATCGTCCACTCATCAACATCATGGTCACATCTACAGCGGGCCCTTATTTCCTTAGGGCTATTGATTGTTCAGGGCATAGCAAGGATGCTCATTATCAATTCCAGATTCTCAAGGATGCCATAGAGGAGGTTGGGCCACAGAATGTGGTGCAGGTAGTGACAGATGCGGCCCATGTGTGTAGAGCTGCAGGGAAGTTGGTTGAGGCAGCCTATAGACACATTTGGTGGACTCCTTGCTGTGTGCATGCTATGAATAATGCACTTAAGGACATGGGTAAAATCAGCTGGATCAAATCAATTGTGAGTGATGCTAGAGATGTGCAGATGTTTATCTGCAACCACCATACTTCACATGCACTTTTCAGAACCTTCTCCAAGAAGGAATTCCTGAAACCTATAGAGACTCGGTATGCATCATACTTTATTCTCTTGGAGAGGATGCTTGAGTTGCAAGAGCCATTGCAAGTAATGGTAATGACAGCAGAGTGGAACCGATGGCCTGAGTCGAAGACACAGCAGGGGTTGAGGGTTAAGGAGGTGGTGAAGAATGATGTCTTTTGGGCTGATGCCACATATATTGTCTCCATCATTGATCCAGTCTTCAAGGTTATTAGATTTGGGGACTCTAATGCACCTTCCCTTGGAGAGGTATACGAGTGCATTGATTCCATGCTTGATCAAATGAAGGCTAAAGTGCGAGAGAAGGACCCCACAATGCAATTCTACACCGAGCACATTTATCCAATCATTCAGCATAGATGGGAGAAGCTCAACACTCCCTTACACATGGCTGCCTATGCATTGAACCCGAAGTGGTATGTGCCACGTCCCGGCAGAATAACACCTATAGAGGATGCTGAGGTGAAGGAAGGGTTCATGAAGGCCATTGACAGAATGTATGATCCTACAGAGGCCAGCTTGCTTCGTACCGAGTGGACAAAATTTGCCACTCTTTGGGGATATTCAGAGGCGGCCAAGGTAGATTTGGAGACTATGTCAGAGGAGGACCCCAAGTTGTGGTGGACTATGCATGGGCCTAGATCTTTGATTACTACTCTAGCCATTCGTTTGCTGTCCCAAGTTTCTAGTTCTTCTGCTGCTGAGAGGAACTGGTCCACTTATAGCTTCATCCACTCTGTTAAGAGGAACAGGCTTACTTCTAGGAGGGCAGAGAAGCTTGTGGCTGTACATAGTGCCCTACGTCTAGTTGACCGCAACACAACTACATACAAGGAGAGTCCAGCAGCCAGATGGGATGTAGAGCCAGAAGAGCCATCACAGATAGATGATGATCCTACAGAGACAGGGCTGGTTGGTATTGGTTTAGATGAGCTTCAGCATGCGGAGTCTAGCAGTTCTAGTATGAGGAGATTGGCATGGAGCTTGGAGATGATTAGATCATTAGCAGCATCAGGCCATTAGCCTGGAGCCATTTTGATTTACTATTAGTCTATTAGTATTTACTATTTTCAGTATTTTGTTACTTGTACTCTGTTTTGGAAGTTTGAAGTTTGAACATTGATAATACAGTGAAACTTGATTGTAATTATCAAATTATGATTCATGAATCATGATTATGAAACTCAAATTATGAAACATATTGATATAGTTCTTGTTGCATTTCCAATGTCAATGAAATGATATATTATTGCAATGTGTTATTGTGTTTAGAGTTTAGACAATTAAATTATTAATCTTTTTAAGTTTTAATTTTCAAGTACTATATGTATTTTAGCGCCACCCCCCCGCCGCCGTCCCGTAGTCCCAATTTAGGCCCCGAGTCTCCCATCCTAGGAACCACGTCCCAGGTCCCAGTCCCGTCCCGAGAACTCCGGTGGAACATTGGGATATAGGAAGGAAACTTGGATAGATTAGGAAACATGTGATTGAAGACATAAGCAATGTGACAAAATACCTACAACTACCCATAGGTCTTCAATCTTGTGAGAGAGAAAGAAGCTTATGTGAGTAGGAGTCACCCAATTTGCAACTAATTTCATCACATAGTAGTATATTGCAGCTTAGTTGACATGTTTGTGACCCACTAAGGTGGATGGGCCGATCTTTACTCTACAAAGGCAGCCAAAGGAGAGTAGTGTTGTGACCTATTTCACACATAAGCCCCATTGCGGATGGGACCCTAGTAATTTGCTTTTAGGGCTTTTTCGTTTAGCAGTTTCATTTTGATCTTTGTTTTGGGGTTTAGAGTCTGGATTTTGAATAGTCACCCAAGTCAAAGCGAAAGAATTTGAGGCCTAAATCATTGTGCAAGCTTATCATCCACGGTGCTTAGGAGCGGGGCGAAGATGGTCTGCCGTTTGATCAATTCGACATCTACTTTTTGGGGATTTCCCCTCCGGACCCCCCCTATTTTTTAGGGACTTCATTTTTGGCATTTTTGGCCCATGTTAGACTTCCTATTTTTTAGGGGCTATCTTTGGAAAGTTATTATTTTTGGAAAATTTTCTATTTTTGGCAGGGTTACCATCTTTGGAAAGTGCCCGGATTTCAAAAAACCAGTCATAAGTCCCAAAAAACCAATGAAAATCACAGAAAATCATTTAAAAAATATGGAAAAATCCATGCAAAAGTTTGAAAATCATGGTGAAAATTGCCTAAGTATGGAGATATGAGTTCATAAAGGCATGGAAGGAAGGCTAGAAAGTCCGACCAGCAAGGAGAATGGAGAAGAAATGGCATGGATATAATCCGCCATAGGAAGATGAAGTAATGGCATGACATCAAGACAAGTCCGCCTTGCCATGGCATAAGTTCTTGCCAAGTCCGCCCAAAAGGAATGGCATGGAATAGTGCCAAGTCTGCCTAGCTCACAAGAGATAATGGCTTGACTTTACGCCAAGTCTACCATAGGAAGAAGGCAGTGGCATGAGACTATGGAAAGTCCGCCCAAGAGAAGATGGCTTGACTTTAGGCAAAGTCCGCCCAACATAAGAAAGACAATGGCTTGAGGGTAGGTAAAGTCCGCCCCAAGTAGATGGCCTAAACAATTGACAAGTCCGCCATATGAAGAATGAATAGCATGAGACTATGGAAAGTCACCCCAAGACATTAAGTCACAATGGCTCAACACTAAGGTAAGTCTTCCCTATGCCTTGGCAAAATGGAAAGAATGACTACCAAGTCCGCCATACTTAGAGAAGTGGAAAAATTGAAATTTTGCCTAAGCTTGGACATTGGAGCATTAAAATGTTAAATGATATGCTTGGAAAATGAGAAAATTCGCCAGAGACATAAGGAGTCATAAAAAATTATGGCAAAATAAAATGGAAGAAAAAGATTTGTCTAAGGCAAAGGCAAGAAAAACTTAGAAAAATCAAATTCGCCTTAGATAAAAATAAATAAAAATGCCATAATAATTGAAATAAACAGGTTGGAAAATGACACATGAAAATAATTATTTTTATTATTTTTATTTTTATTTTCAACACCAAAGAGATAAAATTTGAATTTTTCTCTAAAACTCAAAATTGGAAAAGGACAAAAAAGACTTGACTGAACTGGCGCCAAAATTAGCAACTTTCCCAGAGACTGATACTGAAGATAAAATTTTCCATTCGGAAGCTGAGTGCAAGCCAAGTTCGAACTTGAATTAATGGAAACATTTGAATTTTGCTAAATGGGTCAAACTTCTCATCTTTATAATTGAATTTGCTTCTCATTTTTCAATCATTCAGTTTTCAAAAGCGAAGTTGTGAGAAGAAATTTTGGCTAAGGCAAGAAAGTTGAGAAGTTTGAAGCAAAGTGAAGGAAGCGAATTCATACCAGCCAGCACTATGATCTTGTCCATTTTATTTTTTCCAAAGTACCAGGCAGATTTACTTTCTTCACTTCATTCTGGCATGAAAAACTTTGTTCATCTATTTGGATAAATTCTTTCATTTCCAGCATAATCTTTCACGAAGTTTGATTTGTCACTTAGCTGGAATATTTTTTCAAGTAATTGAATTTTAATTTTAATATTCTTTTTGTATCTTCTTGTAGATTTAATTTCAAGCGAATAAAGATGAAGTTCGCCAGTAAGGGTTCGCAGCCACAGTCCATGATCAAATCCAAATGGGAAAACATTGTGGACACCAACCTCGGCCATGTTGACTTTGATGATTTTAAGAAAAGAATGTACGGAAGTGATGGATTTTTACCTATGCCAATCGCAAGAAGGATGATGCGCAATGGTATTGTTCATGCAGCTGGATTTCCGCCTGCAAAAAAATGTCCAGAGCTCATGGTAGAGTGTGCATTGCATTATAATACACAAGAAAGACAGATAGAGGCACCTGATGGAAGAGTACTGGCATATTTGACTAAGCCAGCCATACAAGAGACATTTGGAATTCCGGCTTACTACCGAACATCTTATCGAACGAGCGATGATGCACAAAAACTTTATGAAGATCAACAAGCCCTTTGTGCATCAAATATGAACAAGTCCTGGTTGGAAAAGCCCAAACCCACTACCAAAAAGATGCCGAAGAAATTGTCCAGAACTGATTTTAAAGAAGAATACGAAGATATTGTCTTACTGCTGAACAGAATGGTAGGCAATCCTCAGGGTGCGCCTTTTGAAACCTAGATGTATTATTTCGTTGATGAAATAACTTCAGGAGTAAAAATGTTCAACTGGTCAAGAATGATCAGTGACAGTCTCCACGAGCAGTTGGTCAACCTGGAAAGAACCAAAACCTTTCATATGAGTTCTTATGTCATATATCTTCTTGCAAGGACCTACAGATATGTCAACTTGATTTGCAAAGGTGTAGTCGGCAGTGGCGAAGGAGAGTTCAAGTCCTACGATTGCTATCCGCAATTGTAGTTGAAGGAGAAGTCACACTTCAAACGGGCGCATGACGCCTTTCTTATGTATATCACTCGAATTCTCCAAGGCGGAACACATCAGAGGCTCACCTATGAGGCAAAAAGTTTGATCGGCAGATATGGATCCTGGTTCATCCAGTTTCCCAGATTTACATACATCAGGATTCAAGGATTCACAAGTCGCCCATACAAATTGCCAATCTATCCTACCAACAAAATGGTTTTGTTGGAAGTTCTGAGGCAATTGGAGACATATCAGAATATCGAAAGGCCAAAGCAGAAAGCAGTTGTCACTTTTCCACTCTTTATCGGCAATATGGAAGAATCATGTCCATTGGCACAAGCGGCAGAGAGTGCTCGATTGGAGATACAAAGATACCTATTCATATCCTACAAGCCCAGAGTTGACTTCGATCCACTTCATCACATTGGAACTGTGGACAGAGGGAAATATAAACACAGAATTGACTTAGAAGACTTTTGGGCAAATGCCACTGATGAATATGACGTAAGAAAAAGACTGTGGTCAAGGTTGCCGCTGGATATGATAAGGACGACAGAACTCTTCCGAGTACCTGATCAGCTGGATGATGATGGAGTATACGTGCAACCGGGCTTTGATGAAAGACAACCGCTTCCTCCTGTGAGGTGGTCTGAGCTTGAGCTTGGTGACCTGACAACATTCATGAGGCCTGTATTCAAATATTCCCAATGGTGGATGGACCAGCAAGTACAAATTTTGCAACAAAGGAAGGTGCAATTCACATATGACTTGATGGGTGAGGCAGAGTCCTGTTCCTCAAATGCCGGCGCATCTCATGGTGGTGAACCAATGAACGCTGCCAACTTGAAAAAGAGAAAAGAAATTGATGACTCTGCAAAGTAGAACAAGAAGAAAACAGCAGATGAAGGACCTGCTCAAAAGAAGCAGAAATCCAAGCCTCTTCATTCAGCTACATCCAGAAATATAGATGTAATATTGATCATGGAAGAAGAGTGTCATGGGAGCAAGTCAGAATTCCCTCGCCCGTTTTGGAAAGAGATATGGAGCCAATGCAATTGGAAGATGATGATCATCCCTCTCCTACAGGCACAGAGATTTTGGAGTCGGACAATGACATGGATATCATGGATGGAAAATTTGAAGAGGGAATGATTTCCGCTCTCAAGGGAATCCAGGAAGACCCATCCATGCAAGAGATTCAGGATATGCAGGACATCCAAGATCATCAGGAAGATGGAATTGAACAGTCAACCATCCCAAATTGGTTGAGAGAGAGACTAAAGATAAAGGCACCAGTAGAGCTACCAGAAGAAGATGATATCGCAGACTTCTTGGCGAGGCTAGAGCAGACTGCCACAAGAAAGCCAGCAAAGAAATTTTCTGCCATACAAAGAGATGAGGTTGGTAACCGCACAGTGCAGATTGCAGTGGCTACAATTGATAAATTCCAAGACAAGATTGCCCCAAACGAATATGCCATCACAACTATTGATATGGGTCCGACAACAAAAGGACAAGAAGTTGAGGACCTGGATAATTCTGTTGCCACCATCAAGTCTAGGATGGAGAAAGAAGTGGCGAAGAAAAGGGAATATAAAAGAGAGATTGAACGTCTGAAAGAATATATCCAGCATTTAACCAGGCCACTCAATCAAGGTGACCAATCAGCACCTCCACTTCCAAACTCTTCATCGGAACCGGTCAGAAATTTTGAAGAGGAATTGACTACAGCCAAAGAAACTAAAGAATGGATGGCAGGAAAGAAAGAAGAGGCAATGGCATTCGCAGAGAAGTTGGCATATGTTTATGAGCAAACTTCCTTTCTGCTATCACGAGTGGCAAACTTGGCTGAAGCATGGGATGGCCTCCAAGACATCCAAAATAAAATTATCCCATGTCTTCGAGAAATAAAGGGAATTCCAAAACAGAGATTGATTGATGAGAAAATTATCGAAGCTGGCGCTGCATATGATTTCAGTAGCTGGTACTATGCACTAATCTCACGAGGGGAAGTCCTGGAAAGAGTAAAGGAAGATGGCGCCAAAATTGAAGAGCAAGCAAAGGAGATTCGGAGTAAGATTTTCCAAATGGCTGCGAATGTGCTTGACAGGGATATTGTCCGAAGAAAACACTTGCAGCCGAAAAATTTAAACGATAAAGTTCAAAGAATTTTCTCTACCACTTCTAGGCCAATCATGAAGGAAAATTTGACCAAAGCATTCAGCTTCCTGACCGTCCGAGATACTTTCTTGCTGCATGAATCAGAATGGACAATCACCTTTGCAAAATGTGCAAAAAGTCTAGCCTTGCTGGAGTACAAAGTCAATACACTGTCGGACATTACCATGGAAGAGGTCAACATGATCGTGTCCAGGTTCACCGAACGTAGTGCTTTGCGAGTGGATAAGGATGCAACTCCCAGTGCATGAAGTTCTCTGCAGTTAACTGATTGTTGTTTAGGCAACCCTAATTAGGGTTTAGAAATTTTTAATCTGGGCCGTTAAACTCATTTTTGATCTTCGCCATTCATTGCACTCTGGAAACTCTATATAAACCCCCCCCCTCTCTCTCATTTTTTCATAGACAAGATAGCAAGATATAGAGGATTAGAGGAGATAGAAGAGATTGTAGAGAATAAGAGAGAGAGTTTTATGAAATTGTTGCTAAAGACTATCTTGATAATAAAGTTCATAATGCATGAGATGCTTTGAATCCTTTCATTGTCAAATGGTTGCATGGTTGCATATTTCTCTTCCCCGTAAAGCAGATTTGAATTAGAATTCTATTTAAATGTATGTTAGGAGAATGATAGATTGATAGCAGAGATTAGTGAAACTTAGCTCATACTTTCTTTGAGTGGATGCTTTTCATTCAATGCGTAAAGTTAGACTGAGCTTTTGATGTGGATGCTTCAATGTTTACTTCAAATAATGTTGTTCTATTGATGGTATTGTTCGTAGTAAAGAAATCTTAAGCACAAATCCCAAAAGATTGCACTTGCTTTGTGTAGTTGTCGAGTAGCATGGCGAAACAAAATATTGTTTATTTAGTTTCACTCAATCCTTGTCGTCTCTTGATTTCGTAGGAATAGCATAGGACTTCTAAACCCTTACTCTTTTTTCACTTTTTTTATCTAAAGTCAGAAAAAATTCCAAAATGATACTGCATTCGCGTCTTTGCTTTTCTCAATAACTGACCAAAGTAAATCCCTTTGTGTTCCCGGCAAATCACAACGACCACAAAGCAATCCACACCTAACTGAAACATTGGAATTGTCGTATGATCTTTCTTGCAGTCTTAGCATACGAGGTAGTTCTTCAAGGGGGATAGAGCGTCTTTGGACACTTTATTCTAGAATGTTTTTTGTGTCATAAAACATGCATCAACAAGTCATGAAGACCATTTTTTATTATTCATTTGCCAAGTTCATGGAGATCATCAAGGTATGTTTTCATTTCTAATATTTTTATTTGCTACTATTCTTTTCTTTTTTAATATATTTTGAGTATAATTTTTCTAATTCAATTTTACATAATCTCTTGTTTTAAGTGTTAAAACCTTTTGCTAGGGTTTTGTGGTTGGTGGATGCAGAGAAAAAATCAATGGGGTACATGTATGAGGCCATGGCCAAAGCTAAGGAGGCAATCCGACATTTATGAGTCAAATAAAAAGAAATATAAACCCATTTGGCGAATTATTGATTAAAGGTGGAACCAACAACTCCACTAACATATTCTTGTTGATACCAATTACTTGAATCTAAATTTTTCCTTCTCTAGTTCATTCAAAGAAGATGAGGAGGTTATGAATGCCTTCAACATGTGTATGATGAAAATGGTTCTTGAGGAAAACCTTAAAGAATTCATTCATTTTATGAGTTGGAGATTTACAAGGGCACGAGCAAGTGGTTGTTTCCTTCACCTCTATGCATTTGAAGGTGAGTGGCTCTACAGCCAATAAAAAATAAATATATTTAATTTTACTATGCTATTTACTCTAACTTTTAAGTTTACTCAAACTCTAAGAAAGTTATAAATGTTGTCCTTGCAATTTTTTGGTGGGAAGATTTTTGTGTAACAACACCTAATCTTCAAAAACCCACCATCTACATTTTGTTCTAATGAAATATGCCAACCAATTTTTTTCTTGAATTACCACAGCACAAGCCAACACTACGCCAAGGGATTAACGTTAGCCTCAAAATAGAACCAAATAAATACTCTCAACGCCAAGAATGTGCACACAAGATCCTTTGCAGGTGAGGTGCTAGCATATGGTGGAGTAACTGAATTATAGCTTAAAGTAAATACAACTGGAAACAGAATGAGGCGGTGATCCAGCCATGAGAGAAATCCGCTCAACC
The DNA here is from genome assembly GCA_007258455.2 of Sequoia sempervirens. Lineage (NCBI taxonomy): Eukaryota > Viridiplantae > Streptophyta > Pinopsida > Cupressales > Cupressaceae > Sequoia > Sequoia sempervirens. The sequence goes on from VDFB02353295.1 coordinate 16,158, forward strand.
ACTTAAACAGTGGGGAAAAGAAAACAACATAATCCAAACTAATTCCTCCGCTGCAGCGGGCATCCACTAAACAATGGGAATTCTCCACTTAACAGTGGGTGATAGAAAGTAAATACAAATCAGATTCCTCCACATTGGCGGTAAACCATCCAGGGGTTATAATATTTGCATTAGAAAATCACAAGTAATGCAATAAATAAATGGTTGGATTAGTACTACTAATTCTCAACCTTACAATTAAGAAAAACTACAAATTACAAGTGTTACAATAGAAGAATGATTGCAAATAAGTGAAGGATGAATTTAGCTAGTTTATCTAACTCTCAAAGACTAAAATTCAAACCAAATTCTGAACTTATTGAAGTCTGATAATAAAAACCAGCAAACTGAAACTATAAACCAGCAACCTGTAAAACAATGAAATGCTCATAACTCTTTCAATATACCTCCGAATTGAATGAAACAAAATGCAAAGGCTCTTTGGAGGATAGGCGCCCAAACTCAAACCACAAAACTGCATCAAAACTCAAGATATTATTTTGCACGAATCCCAATGCACTCTCAAGATGGTACGGTCCTCAAGAGGGGCGATTTCTCTTGCTAAAATCAAATACTTGGAATTAAATTCTAAAATTCTCCAAATATGGTCGCCATTAGCATAGAATTGCAAGGATCAAATACCCATAACCAAAATAAATTCACATCAAAAGCTGTAAATGAAAAACACCTTCAGCTGTGTATACACCAGCACCATTAAAACTGAAATTCTCACCAAAATTCACCAACTTTGAAGCACAATCTGCTAGTCTGATTGAGAAGCAACAATAAGACCAACTAGGTATTGTCTTTCAAACACGAAATTGGATTGGAACTAGGAGGTAAGCATCCCTCGAAGTATTAAACAAGTTGTCATTTTGACAGCATAACATTAGCATAAAAACATTGGATGATGAAAGCTGGAGCAAAACTTCTCTTTTATAGAAAAAGAGATGACTTCTCAAATTCCCAAAACTCCTCCAAAAAAGGGATGCCAAAAGTTCCCTTTTTGAAATATATATATATATTTTTAATTTGAAATCACTTTATTTCATCACCTTTTGGCGTCCAAACTCCAAGGCATTAAAGACTTTATGAAATATCAAATATTTCCTTTATGAGGCGTCCACCCTTTATGACCACCTTTTTAACACAACTTCAAGTCATCTCATTAGGCCAAGGGGTCAATATTAAAACATAACATTAATTGCCTTTAATTAAATGATTTCTCCAAAAATTGCTCCAAAAAGCCAGAATCAAAACCAAACAACTGCTCCAACTGAAAAGGAAACTTACTGAAGAGTTGCCAACTGGACCACTGCCAAAATTAAAACTTACTAAAAATAGTAAATCTCAAGAAATGCCAAAAACCACCAAGCGAAGGAAACCCTAATTTCACTTCTGATCAACCTACGGATTTCCGGAAATGGGCTATTAGTCACAAAAGAGCGTATGGCCAAAATGGGGACATTACACCTAAACATGTAGTGCTTCAAGTTGTGAGCACAATTGGAGTGTGTTTTAGGCCATTCACACCCAAAAAAAAAAAGGCTAACTCAAAATGCAAATGAATGACCTTGTCTTTGTATAGTACAACTTTGGGTTGCATGCAAAAAGTATGATGAGGCAAAAGACACAAGGCACTCAGCTTTGATGATATCTATCCACATTCAGATTGGATTGCTAAGGATGTGAATCCCATGTTTACTGCTAATGAGATAGTTAATTCGGAGAGAAATGCATCAGAACAAGAAGCAGATGTGATGGCAAATGAGAAGGTATAAGGCAGGCATTAAAGTGGGCTTCATCGAATGCACACCATATGCCCGAGGCTCTTGTTAAGGATGATATTGTTCCTCAACAAGAAGTAGTATATCCAATTTGAGGGCACTAATCCAAGAGCATTCAAGTCCACAGGCTATCCTACTCACCCAAAAAGAATGGTCATCCAATTTTGGTTGATTTTAAATTTTGTGTGTGTTGCTTGGTTGTTTATCATTTTTATTTGTAGTTAAAGACCTTGTGAGGTCCACATGAGGCCTTACTAGATGAAATTCTTGCTAATTTCCTAAGACCTGACTCACCTTCTTTATTATTTAAAAATCCTTCATTCTATTTGAATATTTCTACTAGGACCCACAAAGAATAAGAATTTATTCTTTCTGCTGGGTGGGGCTTGCACTTCTTTTGTCTAGGCCTGATCTTCAAAGTTTGCAACATTGATTTAATTATGCCTGCATAGCAATCAATATCACCTAGACTTGCAACCTAACAATTATTCTTCTATACATCGATTGTTACACCATGCATTTTTCATGCTCATATGGGATTGTTTTGCATCATAGTTCCTACCAATTCTTAATATTTTATATTATAAACAATTATATCTAAGATTGTTAACATGAAATAATTAGGAGGCAAACAAATAAAATAAAAGAAATGAAATGCAAAATTCATCAATTTTTCACTAATAAACTAATCATCAATTATCGATGTTACAATTAGTTACCTCATAAAAGATAAGTGACAACTTAGTGCCACAAATCTGCTGGAAAGAAAGGAACCCTGCTAAAAAAGGCTGTGAAGTCCAAATATTCTCTAAAAAATAATCGTATAAAGATGGTATTTTCTCCAAAATTTTACTCCACCTTTTCAACTTGGGTGTATTAAATTTTGATATTTATGCAATGTCCTAAGTCATGAAATTGTAATACTTGAAGTCATGGAGAGTGTAATCCATCTTACTATTATGTAAAAAGTATAACCATTATTAAGGTGGTAAAGTCATAAAAGTCATGAGTGTCTTAAGTCCATATGTCACAAAGCTTTTAAACTAAGTTATAAGTGGTGTCTCGGGTTCCTAAACAGGTTCTCATGTCATTATTAAAGTTAAATAGTGGACCTGATTAATTAAATTAGTTGATATTCTTTTCTAAAAGCCTATAACGGGTGTTGGGCATAGGTGATATTATGCAGGCTCATTTGAAGATATGTTATAATTGGCCCATTATGTTTTTTATGCTGTTATAATTGGCCCATTATGTTTTTTATGCTAATGGAAACATGCAAGTTAGTTGTAGTAGCGGGTCATTTGTAACGTAATGTTTTATTAACCACCTCCTTTCGTGACTATAATATGTAAGAATCATGAAGAACAGGGGTTTGAACAGAGTATTGATTATGAGGTTGCTCATAAAGTGAGTAAGCTTCAAGTCAAGTTAGTAATGGCAAGTAATTAGAGGTGGTCAATCAGTTAGTAAGTCCAACCACTCAACTACCTATCATGTATAAAAAGAAGTTGAAGTAAATAATGAATATACCACAGGGTGGTGGAGTGAGGGGCCACCCCAAATTTTACTTAAAATCCTCTTATCTTTAAGGCCCATCTTCCATGATCTTTTTATGTTGTTGATTTATTTTAAATTTTTATGCATTCTCATCTTTAAATCATAGGATTCTAGTAGATTGAATGCCATATTATTTAGAGATAGTGTGTGCCTAAACTTGAAATATCAAAAACATTAATAACTACAAGAATTTCACCAATAAATAATCATAAGATGTTCACAAGGTACAAAGATATAAAAAACTAAACTATGAAGAAAATGATCATATAAACACTAAACTATGAAGAAAACGAGCATATAAAAGCAGCCATTTTATATCTTCTCCTCTCTATCTAACATATGCACCACACAGAGAATGACCTTTGTTTCTTCTGTTGAGAATGCACACATAGGCGAAACTTCCGTAATGCAGAAAACTTGTCCATGAACAATAGATATATCCCCTGTGACACGTGAATCCAACTCTTCCTCTTGTCTGTAAGTGTTGTTTGGCCCTTCATCTGTCAATTCTGATGAAGTCTCAAGAACAGAATTTAACCATCTTCCAAAGCTATCTTGTTTTTTGACAGAATTTCCATTCATTGTTTTGATAGGTTCACAAACTGTTGGAGGTTCGACCACTTCCTTCGCAATATACCCAGGATGCTCAGCCTTCTCAAATGGACTTTGTAGATTTTGAGCTTCCACCCATTGATTAGTAATCATTTTCTCTTGTTCCAGAAGAGCCCATTGGTTATGTTCCTTACATTCAGATCTACATACTTCAGACTGTCCAATTTCTACCAAAAGTGTACTTCCAGTTGGCATATCATTTTGAAAAGGCTTTTCCCAATAAAGTGATTCATGCATAAAATTCTGGTCTCCATCCTAAATCGCACCAAAAAAGAAAAATTAGTTAAGCTAAGCCATGAATGTCAAACTACAGATTAAAGATAAATCTAGTATAAAGCACATCTTTCTACTATTGTCTTTATGTCCCCATCTTTCCTGGACACAGTGGAGGCCAAATCAGACAATAAGTTACATTTCCCTTTGTCAACAATGTCCTTTTTGATAAATAAAGAAAAATTTCAGGCTAAATCCAGGACCACAAAATCCTGGCACTCATAAAAAGAAACAAATAATGTTTGTAACTGGTACAATGAGTAAGCCATGAAAAGAAAACTGAAAACTTAGTTAAGCAATGAATGTCAAACTACAGATTAAAGATAAATCAAGAATAAAATATATCTTTCTACTATTCTCTTTATGTCCCCATCTTTCCCAGACACATTGGAGGCCAAATCAGACAATAAGTTACATCTCCCTTTGTTCACAATTTCCTTTTTGATAAACAAAGGAAAATATCAGGCTAAATCCAGGACCACAAAATCCTGGCACTTGTATAAAGAAAAAAAAAATGTTTATAACTGGTATAACGACTAAGCCTCTTCATTGTATTCTTACATTTTGAAGCTACTAATCAATTTGAACATTTCCTGTGAAGAGTTTAACTCATAAAAAACTTCTACATCATGACAAGATATTTCACTTAATAGTTGTTGATGCCAACACACACAAAAAAGAAGAAATCCATAAGAGTTATAGCATTTTGAGAAAAAAAATTACCAATACAACACTTCAACCAAAGAAAGAAATACATAAATTCTGGGAAACCCATGTATCATTTTGATATAATTTAGTGCTTAAAGATAACATAAAGGACTTTTATGTAATGTCCCCGTTTTGGAGGTAGTTTGATTTAATTAATCTAATTAATTAAGTTATCCAGAATAATGATTATTTTATGAGGATGACTAATTGATTATTTTAATTAAATTAAAAAGTGGTATTAAGTTAATTATTTATAAAGTTATCAAATAAATAAATATTAAAAGGTAACTTTATATTTAATTAATTTAATAAAGTGACTTAAATAAAATAATATATCATAAAGTCACTTAATAAAAATAAAATAATATTCTGGAAGCTTCTAGATTTTGGGCCGACCTCTTGGTGAAAAAAATAAATAGGTGAGGCCAGCCATTGTTTCTTCATCCAGGAATTGATGATTGTTTGATGTGATTATTTGGTGGAGAAGCCAGCTAGGGTTTCAGCCGTTGGAGGACCTTTGGAGACAAAAACCCTCATTGGTTACGCAATTTTGAGGCTGTGAGATACCAGCTGAATTATTGCTGATTGTGGGCTTTACTTCAGAAGTCCAATCTTGAGCTTCACTGTGGAGATTATTTGAGTACAATAGCTGATGTATTATTGTACTTGCAACAGCTGATGTATTGTTGCTTTGAAGTTATTTCAGCAGCTGATGTATTGCTGAGATTGATCACTTCATTGGGCAAAATTTGTGGCCAAGGGCCAATTTTGAAGGCTATTATTATAGGAGCTGATTTGCATTGAAGAGTAGTATTTGTGGCATCGATTATTTGAAGGAAAGGACAGATTTCAGTTGGGCAAATTCTGAAGCTAAGTCTGAAGCAAACAGGGACGCCATTGGAGACCTCTTTTTATTCAGTAGAGCTCATATATGCATCGATTCTTCTTGGAGATTGAGGCGCTTCCTTCCTTGGTCATTGCTGATGGTGTTTGGAGTTATTGAGGGCTTGGATTCATTGCAAATTGTTTTATTTCTTCATTCATATTAGAACAGGGGCGATTTCTTCAAAAATTCGATTTGGCTTTCCAAGGTCTTCAACACACAAGATATTAATTGCTTCTTCATTGGAAATTCAAGGCGCCATCAAGCTTCAGGTTCCATTGTGTTATTTCATGATATTTCATGTTATTTAGATGCATTTTAGATGGTACTGCTGTAGGTGACAGTTTATATCAGACTTAAGTATTTATTCATATGTAAGCCAAGAGTCTTGGCCATTTCATCTTCATTGTAGAAGGTTGCATTGTCAATAATAAATCTGAAGTTGGGAGTTCTCTATTGCATTCTTGTCTATTTGAAAGTTTAAGAGGATGTATGCCAACTGTTTGACATAATGCCTATTGGCTGTAGCTGCATATTTAGCTCATGAAACTTCATCTATTGCATTTGAAAATACAAAAAGAAATCTGCATTGCATCTAGGATATTGTCTAAACATCATAGAAGTCTTTTGCAAGTAGTAAATACATTGGATATCATTGGGAAAACATTTATGCACTCAGACCAGCAAGTTACAAGGTTGCACATGAATTGTTTGACAAAATTACAAACAGCAAATTAGGGCAAATTGTGATCAGTTTGAGCAAGGCTCATTACATTTTAGAAAGGATAAATCTTTACCGAAATAACACAGTGTCAATTGTGTAAATAGACAACAATGCAGACAACTCTCTGGTAACCAAAGTATTTCTTGAATATGTGTAATGTCCCCTTCTCAAACCTGATCTTTCTAGTGACCGTTGGCCTTTTCTTTGGGAACCCGAAGGCTAGTCGGAAGATAAATTAGGGTTTCCTATTTTTGAGGAGGTCCTTGTTCAGGGATGATGGATTCAATGGCGGATTCCTTCTGGGTTTTCAGAGGGCTTCGCAGTGGTATGTTCATCTCAGCTTTCAGAACACTTTTTGGAATTTACTATTTTTAGTAAATTCTATTTTTGGCAGCTTTCCAGATGAGTTCAGCTCGGTTGACTTCCTGCTTCAGTTTGGTCAGATGTCTAGTTCAGTATTGGCTTCAGGGCATCTTCGGAGGGATAAGTTAAGTCATTTAATTAAAAAGTCACGTTTAAATATTATAATTTAACGTTGACCATGGGCCTAGATTAATGACTTAAAGATGTTTTTAAAAAAGGGGTTTTGAGGGTGGCGCCTCATTAAAAGATTATTTTAATTATTGTCAAAGTCAAGCAAGCTTATGTTGGGCGCACTTTTCAAAGCATGGCATTTAATTAAAATATCAATTATTAAACCTTGAAGGAGAAGGTACGCCCTTTTGAGGAGATTAGGGTTTTTGACTTGAAAGTGACTTTAGGGTTACGAGAAGTCGAATGGAAAATTATATAAGGAAGGAGTTGAGCATCATTTGATTATCTTTGGACGACTATACTGTTATGCTGCCGGATTGGCTCTGGAATCGCTTCGAGGAATGAAGGCCTCCTAGCTCGGGCATCGCTTCGTGTTTGCAAGACAACATCTAGTGATGATTTATTGTATTGTGAGTTGCATTTAAGTTCGTGCATTGTATTTCAGCTTATTGCATATTTAGATTAGATTTGGCATGTTAGAGGTTTCAGCATATTGCATTATTTAGCACAGCAGATTTGTGTTTTTGCTCATAACTTGAAAAATACAAAAAAAGATCTTCTGGGTATTGCATCAATATTTGAGTTTGTAAAGGGCGCCCATATTCTCCAGATTATAGCATTTTAAACGGAGTATTGAATTTTTAAGAAGAAGTCGAACTTCTTGCTGGGCCGTACCTCTTAGTCTTGCATTGTTTTCCGTGCAATATTAAATATAGGCATTTTGGATCTGTCCTTTGCATCCATTTTAGGCGCCTTATCATTAGCTGTTAATTGCATCCAAGAATAGGTTAATCGGGCAAGGTTTGAGTGATTTACGAATCATTTAGGGAATCTTTAGGTTGCTGTTCAAAGGGTTTTAAAGTACAGATCTGTCAATAACAGTATACAGAAATCTGCATTTATGATTTGGGGTTTGGCATGGAGATTTACTTAAAGCTTGTAGCAGATTCTTAATTGAATGTACTCTTTGCAAAGCGTTTGATATCCTGACATTGCAGGCAATAATTGTCAATTTGTAAACTGGCAGTAGTACTGTCCAGTGTTCATTAATATTGCTCTGTTATGAATTGTAAACTCATTCTTACTATCAGCATTAGTTTGTAATAGTTTTAGCTCCGCCCTATGGTAGCTACTTTCCCGTCTTGGGTCAGCAAGCACATTCTGGGTGTCGAGTAATTCATGTTTCAGCATTATTTACTACAAGCATTTTGTTGTTGTAATCACTCCGTCATATGGTCGCCCCTCACTCCGCATTGGATTGGGTAGCACATACTTGACGTTGAGTTCCTTTCTGTACTTAGCGTAGAAGACCCTCTGACCAATGCTCACCATCATCGGTGCCATTCTGGTTAGAGTTTCAGCATAAGCAGTTTGTTTCAGATCCTCTGACCAATGCTCGCCATCATCGGCGCCATTCTGGTTAGGGTTGCTTTCTTGCACGTTTTGGTTTATCCATCTAATCTTAACGGGTGCACTGTCTGTAATTGCTTTGTAATCTGTTAATTGAAAAAACGAAAAAATTTGGCTCGGAATATTTCAATATGCATGATTTATCAATCAAGTCAAAAGAAGATCCTGGAATGCTGAAAAGTTTGATGGGAAAAAACTAAAAAGGAATATTTCTATAGATGACCAGAGTTTTCAATGGAACCTAAAACTTACATTATATGGCACATTATAATCTTCTCAGATCTCTTTGCTTGAATGCAACCTATGAAGATCTGTAAGAGTTACATTTGGAGATTCTAACTCTTTGCAGTCTCCAATTGAATCTTGTGTAGCACCTTGGAAAAATCTCAATAGAAAGCTAAGGAAGATGGTGTGCCTTTTTTAGCATTTGCCATGCTCCATATCGTATAGGGGTGAAAACACTTGTCATAATCCTTTAAGGCATCCAAGGCATGTTCTAATGGTGATTCAAAATGAATCATCAAATGAGTAAGGGGAAAAATGTCATGTCCCCTTTTCAAAAATAAAACCATGGGGAAGACCTCTAGCCTATCCCTGTTTCCAATAAGCTAAAGGGTAAAACAAGCGAAATGATTTTTAATATTATTTTAAGTTGGGCGTGGTAATTTTAATTTAACAAGAAAATTAAATAATATAATATTAAAATAAAAAAATATGTTTTTAACACTAATAAAATAAAAAGTATTTTTTAAATATTTAAAATAAAATAAAATAAAAAGTATATATTAATACTTAAAGAAATTGGTTTCAAGGTCTCAATTGTAACATAACAAGAGAAGGGCAGTTGGCTTCATTTGGATATCATGTTTTTGTCATCATTTTGCCATTCAATTTCCAGAATTTGTGCTTTGTGTTCAAGTTTTCATTCAAGGACGAAAAATCTTGCTGTTTTGGAGGGCTTTGAGGACAAAAACCCTCTTGGTTTTCCAATAATTAGATTGAACGAAACCCCTCATATCCACTGAGGCAATTCTACCCAAGGATGGCATTTGAGCTCATTGATTGCGATTTTTTGATTCATATTTGCAAGGAATTTGCACCACAACATCAATCAGCATTTTTGGGCCAAGTTTGAAGTTTGCATGTTGCAACTGTAGTGTTGCTACAATGAAATCAGCATTTTGGGCCAAGTTTCAAGTTTGCATGTTGCTGCGCCTGCTACAATGTTGCTATAGTGAAATCAGCTCTTTTAGGGTTTGTTCTTCATCTACTCTTGATACATCTTGGGTGCCACTCCTTGGGAAAGTCACCATCAACCTTTTTTTCTATTTGGGGATTTGTTGCCACGTCCCCTTTTCCAAATTAGTTTTATCTAGGAGACCTGTAGCCTATTTTAATTTCCCACAAGCTAAGGGGTTAAACTAGGGAAATAAATTAATGATATTTTTATTTAAAAGTACTCTCAAACACCTTTGAAGACAATTTCGAGTGGGAAGAGATAATTTGAAATTAAAAGCTAAGTTACTGGTTTGGGTACAGCAGTACGACAATTTTTTTCCTTGGGTACGGGAATGGGAATGTGTGTGTGTGTGCGTGTGCGTGTGCGTGTGTGCGTGTGTGCATGTGTGTGTGTGTGAAAAGATAATTTGAAATTAAAAGCTAAGTTACCAGTTCGAGTACAACAGTACGACAATTTTTTTCCCTTGGGTACGAGTACAGGAATGTGTGTGTGTGCGTGCGTGCATGCATGCGTGCATGTATGTGTGCGCGCGTGCATGTGTGTGTGTGCGCGTGCATGTGTTTGTGTGTGTGTGCGTGTGTGTGAAAAGATAATTTGAAATTAAAAGTTAAGTTACCGGTTCGAGTACGACAATATGACATTTTTTTTCCCTTGGGTACAAGTACGGGAATGTGTGTCTGTGTCTGTGTATTACAAAATTTAAAGCTATGTAATATAAAAAAATGATTTTTTTCCCTTGGGTACAAGTACGGGAATGTGTGTGTGTGCGCGCCCGTGTGTGTGCACGTGTGTGCGTGTGTGTTACAAAATTTAAAGCTACGTAATATAAAACAATGATATTCATAATTGCCAATTAAAAAAATATGTCTAAGTCAATGATATTCATAATTTTGTCACTTAAGGGCGAAATTATGTACGCAAGAATTTACAAAATTTAAAGCTATGTAATATAAAACAATGATATTCATAATTGCCAATAAAAAAATATGTCTAAGTCAATGATATTCATAATTTTGTCACTTAAGGGCGAAATTATGCACGCAAGAATTTACAAAATTTAAAGCTATGTAATATAAAACAATGATATTCATAATTGCCAATAAAAAAAATGTCTAAGTCAATGATATTCATAATTTTGTCACTTAAGGGCGAAATTATGTATGCAAGAATTTTTTTGTTTATAAAAATGTTTTAAAAAATAGCTTTTTTTTTTGGGCAACCCTTCAGTCCCCCTGGGTTTGGCCCAGGTTCACCCAAGGTTCCTCCAGGGGTGCCCGAGAGGGACCCTGGGAGAACCTTGACGCACACCAATTAGGAACCAGGACCCGTAAGGGACCCACATGAGTACGAGGGGCAAAAGTGAAGAACCCAGTAACTTAGATTAAAAGGGAAGAACACAAAAGGAAAGCTAGAAAGAGGAAAGGTATCCATTACTGTTATCAAACCATTTTTTACAAAGCTTGAGCACTTTGTTCATCTCCACACCCGAGGACGAAAACCTTTGGTGAAGAAATATAGAGGACAAAAACCCTCTCAATTTCTAACTGAAGTGGTTCCATTCGCAAGTCACATATGTGGTGAAAGTTTGCAATATGCGAGTTTAGTTGTGGTTGAGATTGACAGCAAGTTGAAAATTTATTGTTTAGTTCAAGTTTGTTGTAGAATATTATATTCTCCTTGTTTCTCAGTGTCAAATCTTTATTTATTAGGGCTGTTCCATATTTCCAATCCAGCTGAATTACTTTATAATTATTATTTTGTGGTTCCATATTGAGCATACTTAAACCCTTATATTGGAAATACTAATACCAAGCATAGCCATACATCCTCAAAGTAATATTGCTGAAGGTGAGCGAATAATTTTAAAAGTTATTTTGGTGATATGGAGGCTGCCGTACATGTGAAAAGGGGCAGCAACTTCTTTTAAATAGGAACTTTATTCATTGTTTAGTCACTGTACATTTTCAAGGGAATATTGTGAAGACTATTGGCTGTTGTACCAACAGCTTAGGTAAGGAGGTCTATGTTATTATTTGATAATATTGTTTTAGAACTGTTGTACAATGGTGTGAGGGGATCGCAGCATTACAAAGTTTTCAGTCAGTTAGCTGCTGATTACTTCTCTTATGAGTGACCATAGACCAAACTCATCCTTTGGGCAAAAACTTCAATACTGTAAGTGGCTCTGTATTATCTAATTTTTATATTTTTAAATAAATAGGGTATTTCAGGTAGATGCCATATATTTGTATTAAAATATATATATATATATATATTTGCTTATCAGTTTGTGAGCTTCAGAATAATTTGATTTTCATATTTTGGGTTTTATTTCAAAGTTGCAAAAATATCACAAAAAATATAAATCAAAGGGAGGCTATTACATTTGTGGACACTATTTTTCCAACCATTCAATGCCATTTGTGGCTGTATCAATCATACAAAGATGGTTTGGACTGATTGTTGACATTAATTTTTTTTACTGCCCTTATCTAGGGTGTGCGCCAACACTTTGGAGGGTTATAGAGAGGGTTTTGGTCTTCATTTATTGCTGAAACAACATTTCCAGCCATCTTTCACAGGAGTGCCAGCATTAGGGAGTGCAGATCTGTCCTACTTTTCACTATTGAATCACTTTCCAGCCTTCAATTGGGTGCACTAGCCTTGGAGGAGACTTTGACTTTAGTTTGGGCAAGTTTCATCCACATTTACTGCTGTTTGGAGGCATTTTTGGAAATTTACTAGAATTTACAGTGGTTCATCCTTTAGTTCCATCTCCATTTACTGATTGCCATCATTATAGGGCAGTGCCAAATTAGACCTGAGCAGTTTTGGGAGATTGTGCAGCCTTGGTAGCATGTTCCCTTTCATCTCCAGCCACCAAACTTGTTCAAGGTTCCTATAGCAGGTGGAAACTATACATTCGTTGTTTCTAGACAAAACTCAAATGTTGGAAGTCTGGAAATTGTGTGTATCAGCCCTTGTAAGTTGCTCCAGCATTTTGCAAATCTAAAGAAGGCATTTTGAAGGAGATAAATTGGTGTTTAATGCCATAGGGTTCCATTATTGTATGTTTGTTGGCATTTGAAGGTTCAATTCATTCACTTTCAGTTCTATCAGCATTGATATTGGTTGTATATATGCATTGACCATTTAGATCTTAGTGTAATTGCATATAAAGGGTGTTAGGTGGTCGTCAGTTTCATATTAGCCCTTAACCAGCCCTTTCGTTTGGGTGAGTTATCATTTATATGTGAATTTCGCTAGTTTGCAGTGAAGTTGAAGTTGTTTTCCACGCATAGAGGGTTTGATAACAAATTTCCAGCAATTAATTTCAATTTGATTTTGCTGTTCCAATTTGTTTTTTGCATCAAAAATTAGAAACTTACATAAAAATCAGAAAATATATAAAAAATTCCTAGTTGGGGACATTACAAAAAAATTTAAAAAGGTTGTTCAAATTATAGGCAAACATGTTCCCCCTTCTTCAAAGAAATGAGTGGCATTTTTCTTTTGAGAACATCCATAAAGGAAAATTTGTTAACTGATTTAGGTTGCCTAGAACAATTTGAGTTGGTCATATATTCTATGATAGGGTGTTGATCAATATTGAGGCCTGTCCAACTTTTTCATCTATACATTATAGATTTGTATGCTGCAGTTCGAGAAAAACAAGATTTGGATCCTGTTAGCTCTCAAAAACCCAGGCGGAATGCCTCAAGAGGCTGCCAATCTCTTGATACATTTCAGGGTAACAGACAAGGTCAAAAGAATTCAACCTTCTACTCTTTAGGTGCTACCAGACCTAGGCGGGTGTACCTTTCTGAATAGTGCAGACTTAACTTGTGGTTATCTCCATAAAAGCAATTTGTTCACAATGGCAATTGGAGGTGAACAAATGAAATCCAACTTGAAAATAGTAACAATATTCTGATCTAACTCCTAAAATGCTGAATTAACAGATATAAAGAAAATGAATGAGTTTAAAATGATGAAGTGCAAAGACCAGTGCTTTATTGGGTATGCGGAGTCAAATGAGATCAAGATGAGCAACACTCTCTGGAGAAAACTCAAATTATCTGGCATATATTCTATTTACAACTTGTATAAACATGCAATACTGTAACTACTAAGCTATACTTTAACAATCCAAATGAATCTCTCTGATTACTGTGATCAATTAAAAGGATTTAATCTTTACTTGAAAGAACCAATTGATTAATCACACAAATACAGCAAATGTGCATTGATAAACTGAACATAAACTTGTTATGTCAATTTAAACAACCAGAAAGCATCAATCTTGGAGACAACTTAGCAGTATTTTCATTGAATTCTACACACAATTGACACCAAAAAAATGCAGCAACATCAACTGATTTTCATAAATACCTCCATTCTGAAATCATGCAACAATAGTCTCTGATATGATAATTTTATTCCACTGTATCTACTAGTTGTGTAGCGAAATCTAATAACTGGTGATCCTTTACAATTACAAAAAAGCCTATTATATACCAGCATCAAGAAAATAAACAAATTGAATATCCATGTCGGCCCTCCACAGAATTCGGGCTCCAAGATCATGTCGGCCAGCAACGGTTATATGAATTCACATGTCGGCCACAGGAATTGTATTTCTGTTATTCACCAGTGAGATAGTCGGCGAGACAACGCAGCAGCTATGCCGAAGGCAATTCACTCGTTAATCACTCCGCCTTTGTATTTCGCTTTTGCCGTGACTTGTCCGAGTCGGGGAGATGTCATACAGCAAACACAATGTTTCATCAATATGCCTCGGATAATGTACCAATCATTCGCTGAGACACAAGGATATTTCTCACCGATGTGCACCTTTGGCTTCATTCATAGTCGCTGTAACAAAAAACCTTTCTCGTCGACAAGTCTATCCGCCCCTTGCATGTCACTATAACTTCCAACTATCGGCGAGACATCCTGTAGAGTATATCATGTCATATCGAAACGCCCGAGCACACATCTGTTCGCCAAGACAATATTACTTTCATACCGACAGAGTCCGCTTGTTCTCTATCGGCAAGACCGAAAGGTCATTCGCCGAGACCTCTTACCGATAGAACACCTCACACCAAAAGCCATTCAATAGAAACCTTGTCGGCAAGACCCGACGAGCTCGCCAAGACACTCTGCCGAATACTATGACTCTGGCCGAAGTGAACACTTGTGCAAAGTCGGTAAGACATATGGAGATCGCCATGGCATCCCACCGAAGACCCAAACTCATGCTGATATGTCAATCCTTCCACCACCGGTCGGTAAGACAAGAAGACTTCGCCAAAACATTATAACGAAGGAAAACCTCTCGCCAAAAGCAACTCGATAGAAACACCATGTGTAGTGTCGGCGAGACCGAAGATCACTCGCCGAGACCAATACCGATGAAAGATCTTACGCCGAAAAGTTCACCTCTGGTCACCGAAACAACACAAATGTCATGTCGATAGCCACCCATAGGTAAATGCCAGTCGCTGCAACAATGAAAAAGTCCTGCCGATTACCTGCAGCAAACGGACAAGCAACATAGGTCAGGGAGACCTAGACAAACCTATGCCGATATAGACCACAATATGAAAAATGCATAACTCGATGGGTTCAGAGGGGCAATAGGGAAAAATGCAAGTAAAATGTCATGAAGAGGGAAAAATTGCGCACAAGGTAAGACCAATCTGGAAATTTATGAGAATGAACATGATGTAAAAACATCAGATTTTTACAGATCCAATAGGGCATTCCCCAAGGGGAGAACTAATGGAAACAAGTCAAACCACAGTGAAATCAACTTTGTTTATCATTGAAACAAAAATATATGAAGCACCAATTGGCACATCCCTTCTGCATTACCACATTGTAACCAACAAAAACAATTCTTGCCTTCCAAAAAACTAATGGGGAAGCAACTTAAAAGATATTCTGAAGCATTACTAAGGATCAACAATGTAGTAAAAAGCCAAAGGAGCCTTTATAGTATTTCTTTAATACAGTGCTGGTTGTTCCATAGGTGGGCATGGATCTCTATGTTTTTAATAAAGTGTTTTGAAGGAATAAGAAGGTTTCTTATGCTTTCGGGAGTTTATAATCTCCAAGGAAATTTTCTCTATGTAACTGTATGCTTTTCATGTGTATATGTTTTAAATTCCTAAACTTCTATCTTTATTCTTCTTAGTTATTTTCCTACATAGAAAAAGAGACTAGTTTTTCTCTTCCATACAATCTGTGACTTTTTAATTGTACATAAATAAATAAAAGACAAGATATCAGAGTACAAATTTTTTGGGCTTATGATGAATTTCATATTTGTGTTTTTAGCCTAAGTCACCGCATTCGCCGAATTTCAACCATGAGGTTCGAAATTCGGCGAACTTCATACCAGGATATAAAATTCATTGAGATTCGTCTATATTCGGTTGAGTAAATGGCATAAGTTTTTTAAATAAAACGTATTTAGAAAAACAGAGCTCCCGACTGTGACTACATAAGTTTTTTAAATAAAACGTTGAAATATTCCGAGCCAATTTTTTTCAATTTTTGCCAAGTACACAACAATGCAGAGAGCACCCGTTAGGGTTAGATAATTCAAACCAGCAGATTACAAATAACTCGTTGCCAAGAATGCGCACTCAATCTCAACACGAGAGAGGCTGTCATATGGCAAGAGGATCGTCTGCCCAAACCAAAGGAAACCAGGGGCCCGGCCCCGGGTATTGCCCCCTCCCGTCCGGTGCGTTTGAGGACGAGGCGGGGGAAGGCGGCCGTCCGAGAGTCCAATTCGGGGCGAAGTCCGTCCGGGGGCCAGTGCCGGCCCCGACGGGGATAGGGGACCCTAGCCGTCCCTCCCGTCCCGGGGACGCCACCGTCCCCTATTGCCCAGCAGCATATAAAACATAAAAATAAAAGTTTTTTTTTAATTTTTTCTTTTTTAAAACATTCCTTTGTGGGCCCACGCCTTCCCAACCCTAATATGGCCACTTAAAACATTTTTTTACCTTCATTTGATCTCATTTTAACTTGCCAAGATAAAATTGCAGCCAAGAGCAAAAGTGAGAAGAGAAAGAGGAGGGTTTGAAGGAGTTCAAGACAAGATTCACAATGGTGAAGTTGTTCCTCATGAATTAGGGGTTAGTAAAATATTTCAATGCAAAGAATGCAAAGAGTTTGAGAATATTGTTGGAGGAACTTGTGTTAAATCCTAGAGGTGAGCACTGAAAATGTGGTGAAAGTTGTAACCAATAATACAATAGCATATGTGATGGCAAGGAAATTGCATCAAAAGAGGCAACCAAATTTTTTTTGAACCCCCTACATTACTCTTTGCCTTGACCTTCTCTTGAAGGATGGGCAAAATTGATTGAGAGAGACTAGTGGTGGAAGAAATCATGAACATCACCAAATACATCTACAATCACATTTGGGTTCTCAACTGGATGAGAGATCACACTAGAGGCAAAGAGCTTGTGTGAGCAGATTTGATAGAGTTTGCAACTAACTTCCTCACTTTGCAAAGCATGTGTTCTTTGTTAACATCTTTGAAATAGATGTCCGTGTGCCAAGCATGGTTGGATTCACCCTATTCAAAAATGGCCCATTGGGTTGCAAAGACAATTTTTAAATTTTAGATTGTATTCTTCAATTTCATTTTTTTACTTTCTAATTGCAAGATATTGTGTCAGAGTTTGTGATCCATAGATGTTTGTAATTGTGTTTGTTTTTCTGTTAGAACATAGGTTACAATATAACTTATTGTTCTATATTGTTTGTGAGAGTTTCATATTTTGTTAGTTTGAATGGTCATGTTAATTTAAGATTAGTTTCTTAGTTTGGGTGGTGGTTTGTGTAGTTTTAACTTGGTGGTATCTCATGCGAATTTGAAGGGCTTTCAAAAGCATTGAAAGCGACGTAATCAAATCCCACATAATTCAGTTTATTGTTTCTAGTATTGTGCACTCGTGATTTAATTTTGTGTTTATCTTGTGCATTCTAATCCTACTAGTGATATCAAAGGTGGTGGTATATCTATACAATATGATTGGTGATTGTCAAACCCATTGTGAGTCTTGTCTTCATCTATTAATTTGTTTGATAATTCGATTCTATGATGAATATGTCAATATGATTGGTGATTGTTATGATTATCATTACTCATGAATATCTTAAATTTGAAATTTCCCTATATTTTTAAAATTTATCTCTCTCTCTCTCTCTCTCTCTCTCTCTATATATATATATATATATATACTATACAGCCGTCCCCCCGTCCCCTAAAATCCCCTCAAAAATTTGCCGTCCCCGAAACGCGTCCCGCCGTCCCCCCGTCCCGGAAACTTGGTGGAACATAGCCTTAAACAAATGCAACTGAAGGTAACTCTAACCAAGAATGCGCCGGAGAACGACGAGCATATGGTCAGAGGATCCCTACCAACTAATAAGCTGAAGTAACTCGACGTCAAGAATGTGCTTTCCAATCCGAGATGGAATGGGAGCTACCATATGACGGAGATGCTAAGAATTACAATGCAATTAAGGAAAATAAGCGGGAATGCTGAAAGTAAACTCAACACCCAGAATGTGCTTTCAAACCCGGAGTGGGAATGGAGCTACCATAGGGCGGAGATATAAAGAATTACAAAGCACTTCAGAATGTATAGTAATCGTTACAAAACATGATAAGCAAGATTAGAGAACGGCTGACAGTACTACTGTTCAGCTTACAATATGAAGAGAAATCGCCTGCCAAGAGCATAGAATTAGAACAATACAGCGTACATCAATTAAGAGGATTCTCCTTGCTTAACAAGAATGCCAAGACCCTTTACTTCACTCAAATACCAAACTGAATATTCAGTTTAAGACAGATCTGCACTTTAAAAAGGTAAAACAGCAACCTAGCACCACACAAAAATGATCATATCTCACTCATTTCTAACCCTATTGACGTGAAATCAAATGCAAAACATTCTAATGATGATGACAATGAAGATGGATCACAAAAACTTCTCACAAAGACCCCTATTTATTTTGCACGGCTTCCAAAGCACTTACAAAGTGAAATTGCCTGCAAGCAAGGGCGATTTACTTTAGATAATTCATAGACTTCAAATAAAATTCTGGAAACTTGCACAAATGGTCGCCCTACATAGGAAAATAGATTGGAACAGTACCCAGAACAATATTATTTCTGTTTCTTGAGTTGTGAGTAAAAACAACCTACAGCCATACAAAACCAGCAACTCTAAAATTGACAGAAAATACAATAACTCAACTACAAAATGTGAGAAGAACCAACTACAATGAAAGGAAACCAACTACAACTAAACCTCTCAACTAGTTGCTGTCTTTCAAGCAAGAAGAAGAGCCAAGCTAGGAGGCTTACATTCCTCGAAGCAATCCCAAAGCCAATCCGGCAGCATAACTTTGCAAATTCATCAGATAAACAAAATGAGGACCCCGAGCTCCAATTTATAACTTTAGAAGAGCTTTCTAGAAACCTCCAAGAAGGGCGCCACCTCAAAGATTCTTTTAGGTCATTGACTTGTCTTTTGTCTTCACCCTCAGGATGGCGTACTTGCTTAAGAAGATAAATTTCACTTTTTAAATAAAATATTTGGCTCACCCAAAGTTGGCGTCCAAACTCCTTGAGCAATATTTGGCTTTAGAAATATTAAAATATTTCCTCCATGTGAAAATACCCTTCAATGCCCCCCTTTTAAAGACAATATTAATTCATGATGCTAGAACAAGGAATTATAATGTTAAATTATAACATTATAATATAAAATATCTTATATCACCATGGAAATGCATCAGAAGCCAAATTCAACCATACCGTCTGAACAGACTGCCAAAGTGGAGCCAACTGATTAGGAGTCAACAAGTCAACTGCTAAAAATAGAATTTACTAAAAATAGTAAATTCATGTAATTGCTTAGAATGCCGAACCGAAACCACCAACGCGAAGCTCTCAGAAAACCCAGAAGGAATCCGTAATCCAAGTTCAACAATTCCAAAAGAAGACTTAGCAAAAAGACGAAAACATCCTCCAAGAAGTTTGGAAACCCTAATTGAGCTTAGCAGCCTACGAAGTTTCAAATAGGCTAAATCCAAATGAAGGCGTGGGGCTAAATTGGGACATTACAAGCGTGTTTAAACGCTCCAGTGAGCTGGATGGCCTCCTCAAACAACTAAACCCGGTTGGATTGTTGGAGCACGTGCTAATAGCCACTATCGTCTGAACTTTACCATCCGGGTCCAAGGCATCCTATCACGGTTGTAGACTTATCAAAGCCGCGGTGGCCGTCAAGGAGTAGTATGGAGGAGTTGCCCTACTATCTCTGCGGTTGGAATAGTCGGAAGGAAGAACTACGAGGTTAGGGTTCCCTTGGCGTCGGGAGGCGGATTGATTCACTTTCATAATAAGAAATGCCTATAGTACTTTCTCGTGATAATAACAAAATTAAAAGCCTTCCATTTGTGATTTATTTTTGTTTTTTATTCACAATGATAAAATTTAATATTTAAAAATAAATAAATAAAACTTCTACTATATTATTATTTAATATTTAATATATAATTTAATTTATTTATTATTTCTAAATTAATAATATTTAAAATTTAAATTATATTTTTAAATATATTTATTATTTATTTAGCTTTATTAATATATTTAAACATATTAGTATATTAATATTATTTTTTAATTATTTTAAGTATATTACTTATATTTAAAAAAAATAAAAAATTATATAGAGCGAATTTAATCCGAATTTTTTATTTTTCGAATTTTTTCCTTGTCGAATTTCATCTGAATTTCAATGTTGCCGAACACAAATTCGAATTCAAACGCGGTGACTTAGTTTTTAGCAGTGGAAAGAAAAACTGCAGCGGAGAAGTAAAGGTTTAAAAGTTGGCAACAGAACCAAAGGTTTAAAAGGTTGCAACCCACAGAATGACGATGTAATACCATTTACCATGTGTACTCCAAGTTGACTCCATTCATTGTTATTTATGGGTATGAACTGCCAAGGCTTAAGGATTTCACTGTTACTAGTATCAAAATATCACCAATTAGACTTTATCTACAAGTGTCTGAAAACGTAATCTAGGCCAGTGGAAACTTTTGAATGTGCTTGCAATCAAATGAAGCAGCAAACTGATCAACATCAAATGGAGAGAGAAATTTAAAAAGAAGACTAGGTCTTCATATATCTTCAACCATACAAGCAAACTTCATTAAGGCAGAATGTTTTAAACTTCAAATTATTGGGTCTATCACCCAAGTTATATGAACCATTTCTTATTATTAAGAGGATTGGTCATAGACCTTTTTAATGTTTTAATTTGCAGTTTCCAGAACAACACAAAGCAGAACAGCATGTGACAACAAACCTACCTTCAAATTGGAAGGGAAAGCTCCCTATAACAAAAAAAAAAATTAAAAAAACCTAAAACCTAACCTAATGTAACGACTTCTATCTTTATACAATTCATGCAATTCAAATCACAGGGTTTTCAATCTGTATTGCAAACAAATTAATGAAATTGCTTTTTGTTTTTGCTCCTTCAGGTAAGGGCACAAGATAGTTTAGCACTTCTCCTGAAGAGATATTTTTATGTCTTTTCACTTAAAGAAAACAATCTATAGCAGCTAACAAAAGACCACTCTTTCTAGCTAAAACCAGAAAACAAGGAAATAAGAGTACAACAAGAAGATTGAATTGGTTTAAGTAAGGGATGCACACAAGATTATGCCAATCATATTAAGGAAATTATATACAAAGCTCCAATGACCACAACTCCACTGAAATTAGCAATAAAAAGTCTAAAATTTTCAAGGAAAGCATTATTTACCTAAACAACACATACACAAGATCATGAAAAGCTTGAACAGTGATTTCAGCAACAAAATAGGCATACAAAATTCCATTCATCAAAATCTAAGTGCAAATGGCATTTATTTATAAGTTTTTACAATGTTTTGGATGAGAAATTATTAAAAATGGCTAACTAGAAATTCTAGGCTATGAATAGTTTGTTTGCACATAAAGCAACTTATTATACAATTTTGTCAACAAATTCCAAACCCTTAATTAGAAAATATTCAAATAGATTTCTGACAAGGATAACTATCAACTAAAAATAGACTTAGATAACCATCTAAAATAGCCAGTCTATAAATAACTATGTTCCACAACATTTCCAGGATGGGGACAATGGGTCAGCAGGGACACATTTCGGGGATGGCAATCCGAGGGCCACTTTTGGGGACGACAAGGGGACAACAATATATATGAACAGCACTATAATAGCAGCAATATAACATAACAGTAGTAAAAATGATGTTGGATGATGTTTGCAGAAGCCTACATGCCAACCAAATTCCAAAAAGTAATTATTTGTTTGCACTTGTCACACAATGCCGCACTGTACCAGACCGTGACCAATGCACCTTTAGTCTCTTTTGCAACTGACAATAATAACTGACTTTAATACCATACCAAGAATTTTGAAGTTTGAGACTTTTTGGAACAATGAAACCAGAAATCCAGATTATTGCTGTTAGTGTTAACTTTTATATAGCTTATATCATTAATTATGAATCTGAATCATGATATATTTATTGCTTTTATACTACAGTTGTTCCTGCCACCACTGTCATGATTAATTTAACTGCTGTTATACTGATAGTATACTGCTGTCATGATATATTTATTGATGCTACTGTAATACTGTCATGTTATACCACTGTTATAATTTTCTGTTAGTGTTAACTGTAATACAGTAATATAACTTATATCATTAACTATGAATCTAAATCAAGATATATTTATTGCTGTTATACTACAGTTGTTGCTGTCACTGCTGTCATGAATAATTTTATTGCTGTTATACTGCTGTCTTGATATATTTAACAGTATTTTTTTAATTATGAACGATTTTTTTAAAACATTATAAAAAATTGCTTTGCTGTAGGGGACACCTGGCCGTCCCCGAGATGGTCGAGGGACATTCGAGAAGTCCCCAGCTGCCTCGGGGATGGTCAAACATCCCCTAACAGCTTCCTGCTGTCCCCTAAAATGGGGGTACATTTCTGAAACGTTTCAAGAATTTGCTTGTTGAGGGGGATGGTTAGAGAACGAACCCTACTGTAACACCGATAAATAACCATTCTAAAAATAGACAATATGATTTCTTGGAATTCTTGAATAGAGTAATTATAAAAGCATTTGGCCATACGTCATCATGAAAGTCATTTATGGACTTATTTCAACATTCACCATATGTCTTCCCCAAGGTCATAACTTTGAAGTCTTGATCTGAACATATCGTGTACAACAACCAATTCATAAATGTACTCACATTGGGGATTATTAATATTTATCAGCATGGGTCAGACCCTTTGGAAAATTTGTTGTGAACACAAAATTCTTTATCTTCTCACAACAGGATGATTAGAGTTGGTATACTGAATGGTTTTGACATCAAGGAAATCATCTTGGATCTCCTCAGGTTGTTCTCCCAACCTGATCTTTGATGAATAGCCTGCAAAGCAATGATCAACCGTTGGCCAAACCAAAGAAGTAGCCATTGGTTTAGTTAATCTTCTAAACATTCTTTTCTCATGTATTTCTAGATCTATTAGCTTATTTTGGTCATTAGCAATCATTAATTTAACATTCTGGAAAGCGATGATAAATCCTTGGCCTAACCACAGAAGTAACTAGTGGCTTAGTCAATCTTCTAATCATTATTTGCTACTTGTAGACCCAGTGGCCTCTTTTAAGCATTAACATTTACTTCTTTATTTCCTTTTCAGATGCATACACCATTCATCTCAACTTAACGAATTCTTCTTTAACCATGGGAAAAGATTGCATATGATTCTCAATTTCTCTCAAACATTTATCGTATTTTGATATCGATTCATCAATCATACTCTAATTTGCTCATCCATACTTAACAAAAACCTGTGTTCATCGTGAAGTCAAAAAAGCATTGAAAACACCAACTAAATGCAAAAAGAACAAGCAAAATTCAGTCAGAACCTTCTTAGCAGCTGTTGAAGAACTCTAAATCTAGAATCTAAAATGCTAAGTAAGATACAACTCTAAATCTAGTGTAGGTAGTCCGAATTGAAAGGCCTTGAAGTACTTTCATAAATAAATAAAAATTCCCTAGCAATTAGTTTGATTTTTCTTTGACACTTACATTTAATTGTTGCACAGCTTCAGAGCACAAATCATGAGCTAAGCAACTCCCACTGTTGTTCAAAGTATCAATTGTTTCAAACTGACCATTTGATTGTGTCTTCCTATGGCTCTGTGTGATATTTTCAGTGGTAATCCCTTCAGGAGAACCTTGCGGTTCCAACAACTGCTCCCAATCTAACGTATTTATATGATGAATTGCCAAATCCTCGGGACTCCCTGTTCTTGCATTGTTATAATGTTGATTGCTTGTATCTTTCCACTTACTCAACTGATGCCGTTCATTACCTATCATTGAACATTTCACTTGAAGGTAAACTCTCTTTATATTAAAAAAATGTCCAAACATGCAAATCATTAAAAAATGATACTTGCTGCCAGTAAATTACTTCACAATTTTTTACTATGCATATTAAAAATGCATACTTGAATCCTTTCAAATAAAAATGCAATGTACTCAAATACTCTAAGAATTAATGCTAAATATAAAAAATGTAAATGCATTGTAAAACAAAGAAAAATGGAAGAATGGCATGATTTCTAATATCATTTCTTCTACACAGAAAAATAAAATTAAAAGAAAGATTCTATATATGCCACAATCATAAAGTTAGTTTACAGGTTAATCAATCCTTGGTGAGGAATGATACTGATACAGAGGGCATATCTACAGTCCTATTAATGATGAATAGGAAACTGATAAAGCCTTTGGAGTTATAAGTGACAATTGATTATGTCCCAAAGAACTAAAACTTTAGAATACTATATTAGCCACAGAGTGCACCTTTTACTAAATCTCAACTACCATATGGTTGCAGACAGTTTATGTTCACCTATTTTATCAGGCATCTGAATGACTCATTAGTTAGGCCAACCTTCACATGATCAATGTTAGAAAGTAAGCATATGATGCCAAATTCCTTATCAGGTGCATTATACTCAAGTTGTTAATAAATGCCGCTTGCTCAGTCCCATCTATCCAGATTTGGAGTTGATTATGAGTTCCTAATATTTAATTAATATTTCAGATTACATTTGAGATTTCAGTGCTGATTACATGATTTTGAAGACCCCAATACTCTAAAGCATGAATGTAAATTTGATGAGGAAGAAAACTTTTCACCTAGAAATAAAGAAAGAAAGAAATTATATTAATGTCTGAGAATGACATAGAATAGGCCAAATGAACCAGAATGTACATCAGTTACAATAACAAATAACTAAGGAAAAAAGGGGGTCCCTAGAATTGAAAATAATACATTAAAGCAAGAAAAGAAGGAAAACCAAAGAAATAAACACACAAGGGTGTAGCCCCCAACCAAGTACAGTGGACCCCACAGAGCAGCGGAAGCAGATGAAGTCCACACAAGCAAGGAACAAAAATCATCAGATGTCTGTATCATTTAAAATTTTAAATCAATAATTTTGAAATAGAATTGGACAACACAAGACAAAAATCTTGCTAAAAAATTATATTAATGTCTGAGAATGACAAAGAATAGGCCAAATGAACTGGAATGTACATCAGTTACAATGACTAATAACTAAGGTAAATAGGGGGTCCCTGGACTTGAAGATGATACATTAAAGCAAGAAAAGCAGGAAAAACAAAGAAATAAACACACAAGGGTTAACCTAATAAGAAGGTAGCCCCCAACCAAGAAGAGTGGATCCCACAGAGCAGTGGAAGCAGATGAAGGCCACCCAAGAAAGGAACAAAAATCGTCAGACGTCTGTATCATTTTAAATTTTAAATCAATAATTTTGGCATAGAATTGGATAACACAAGACAAAAATCTTGCTCGAAAATTATGATTATATCCTATCATCATCCAATTGGAAGAATATAAGTATAGAGCATTTCACAAAACCTTTTAAAGGATTTATGATTTATATTTTCTGGCAGGTTAAAATGTCCTTGCTTATGTATTATATCACATTTTCATTATTTTGGATACATTAAAGAGCATGCAATGATTATATTCATAATTATCGTGTGTAGTGATCTATGTGGTAATCTACTGAATTCAAATACATTGTGGACATGTATGGTTAAGGTGAAAATCTCATCAGACAAAGAGAGTACTGCCATGTCTAGGAAAACCCTGCAATGTTTCCCCTTGTATGGTAAGAGAACCTAAGAAGATTAGGGTTAACATGTTCTATGCCCATAGCAATTTAATGATGACATGAAATTGCATCAGAGTTTATATGCTACAGTGCACAGCTACAACAATGAAATTTTATGCCTGACTATTTAGTAAATTCTGTTTGTGTGTTTCCATGCTAAACACATTTTGTAAAATATGATGTATATGTAGTAATGTTTCGTGGCACCTAGTGTCTTGTCAATTTGTAACTTCTGTACTTGGATGTCACTTGGAGTTTCATAAATACTGTAAAGATGGCACCAAGAAATAAAAGCATAAATCTCCAGGAACTTCCCAGTTGTTTCTTACATAATAGATCAACAATTTCTCATAATATAAACATCTCTCATTTTACTCCCTGTTAAGCACCATATGAATTCTGTTCAGAATCCACCAGCTGGGCCAGACTAATACATATCAAAACCTCATGCTCTTCACCCTAGTTGATTTTCTTTGATGACTCTTGTATAGTTCACTATCATAATCTCTGTTCTGTTATAGCCATTGATCCTATTCTCAGAGAGATATACAATCAAGCATAGATCAGCCCTAAATAGAGTAGTCAGCATTTGTAATAAAAAAAAAAAAAAAGAATCCATTTTTGTGGCATCAATGTTTTATGTCAAAAATAATCAATGACAAATAGGATCTCAGATACAACCGAGAATGCATCCATTTCACAATATATTAATGTCTTATAACTTCATTATATTACCATGTACAATAGATGGTTTTGTAGAACACACCAAGAAGACATTGAAATAAAGATGGATTGAGGATTCAAACAGCTCTCTCACAAAAATCTGGAAAATGATGTAAATCTGTACACTATAAAAAATCCTTATTACTCCAATATACCTTTAATAATAAAAGGTTTTACACACTTTCCATTTCTTAAAACTGTCATTTGGGGGGTATGCACTTAAAATAATACTTATCACTGCCATATGGCTTTAACAATAAATTGTCTCATACTCTTGCCCATTACTCCAAAACCTTAAAAGGAATGTTGACATTTGCACAAATATTGTTAAATAA
This sequence comes from Sequoia sempervirens, assembly GCA_007258455.2. Lineage (NCBI taxonomy): Eukaryota > Viridiplantae > Streptophyta > Pinopsida > Cupressales > Cupressaceae > Sequoia > Sequoia sempervirens. The sequence continues at coordinate 43,350 of VDFB02353295.1, forward strand.
AAAGTACATCATTAATGGTACTCAAAAGAAAATGAAGAGCACAACCATATGCCTTCTCATAGTGTATCATTTAGAAGTTATGAAATGGAAATTCCAATGCAGATGCCAATGTAACAAAAAACAAGAAAAAAAGGCTATAGGTTGTCAATCTTCAGCCTGTGAATTAGACTTCACACTCAACTGACAACTCCAAACTACATACGCAAGTGCGGTTTTGCAGCTTGTAGCTTCTTTTCATGGCCTTTAGTGTTTCTGTAGAACCTATCTCACTTTAATTTTCATTCACACAGTGGGATATGATTATAAATCTAGTAATCGCAGAATATCCTTAATTAAATCATGCATATGTCATACATATGTTGCATCCAAATTTACTTTACCTTGTCAATGGATGCTAAATTTACATGAAGAGGCAAGGCCCAATGCCATGTACCCTTTTTTGAGCTAAGGAATAATTAATAATTTAACTTATGTTGTCCAAATAACTTTATGTTATCTTCATAAGAAGGCGACTTATGTTTTATTATTAAAAAGATTGTTTTTTAAAGAGGGTTATTAAAGTGTCGCTATGATTGAGGTCCAAAAGTAATGTTTATTTAAAAAGGTTTTCAAGACTTTTAAAATAAAGTTTTGGAGGGAAAAAAACTAATAATAATATTATAATTCCCTCAAGTGCCTATATAAGGAGGAGTTGAGCATTAAAGAAAATTACAAAATTATGAAATCAAAAACTCCACTCTCTTGAAATTGAATAAATGTTCATCTTTCTACCTAAGGACAAAAGCTCCTTGTGGCAAATGGATTCGGGTACAAAAACTCTCTTATTCATATGAATAATTCCATCTAGGGATTACCTGTGAGCTGAATGTATGCAATTATTTTCCAGTTCCAATTGATGTTTGCAGATTCCTAGAAGTTTGAAAGTTTTGTATTTGATTTTGGTTTTGTGATGGTTACAGAGAATCATTATATATTATTGGCCGGTTGTACCACATATTACTCCTAGCCGTACCTATGGTAGCAGCTATACTAATTTGTGAATTTTATTGAAGAGTTGTACATACTACGTAAGTCATTGTTTATAGCTACCATACAAATTGAAAGTTTCATATCATTTGAGGGTGCCATATGAGACAAAGGAGGCTGAAGAAAACATTCTAAAGACTTTATCTTATTTCTTATTGGTTATTGTACCACCGATGGTAGGAGCCACCGATGGTAGGAGCCATACTATGGAAAAAGTAGCTTCATTTGCTGCCATACCATGAAATATAAGGGAATCACATCTTAGTAAAGGTTTAATATTTGATTCCAATTTTCTTTATTAACTGCTGGGCTGCCATACCCTTGTTCTTATCAACCCTCAATTGTACCATTTAGAGTTATTTCAAAAAAAATGGAGCTGTGTCGTACATATGGGAGTGTGGCATTCATCATTATAGTGTTTCTAACTTATTATTTCAGATTGTCTCTTTATATCAAATCTTGGATAAATTGTTGAGTTGATTAGATATGCATAGAAATTCTCTAAAATCAGAAATTATATTTTATTTTCCAGCTATAACATTCTCATAATTTGTTTGTAATTTTCTGTGTGGTTCACTACCAAGAAAAATATAAGATTTGTAGTTGATTTCAGTAATACTAATTTAGAAGGCTATACCACTACCACATTAGTAAATCAATTTCATTTGCAGCATTATTAATTCTGATGTAAATCCATGCCATTCTCAGCCAGATTTAGAATTTTTAATTGTTCTAGAAGGCTTGCCACCAAAACTAGCTTCAATCGTTTTCAATTATAGGTTTGTAATTAATCTAGAAGGCTTGCCACCAAAATAAGGATATCAGGGGAATATCGCTTGCAATCAAACTATACTCACATAGGCAAAATCTAAGGTTAAGCGATACTAGTATAGGGTTTAGACAAGGTTTCTAGATTATGCAACTCAAAAACACAATGCTTCCTAATAAAGTAATTGTTCTGAAAATGAACTGGTAGATTACTTGTGTTAACGAAAGGAAAAGATTACAATATAAAGTAGTGACAAAGCACTGTAGACATTTAAGAAACCAACTACTTCTAACTACCTACAACTGTAGACAGCAATTAAAGAAAACTAAACTAACTAAATACATTATATTATTGACCATTAACTATATAAAGAAATATTATTCTGACACCCTCCCTTAATGGTCAATCTATCAACAACACCAAGTTGCCCCCTGAATTTCACAAACTTATCCGGGCTCAGAGACTTGGTGAGAAAATCTGCAGTTTGATCCGCTGTCGAAACATACTGCAGTTGAACTAATACGTCTTCTACCAACTTGCAGATGTAGTGACAATGAAGCTCGACATGCTTTGTACGTTCATGGAAGACTGGATTTTTGGCCAGTTTGAGCACCCCTTGATTATCAATGTACAAGGGAGAGGGTCCTGCTTGTGACATGTGCATGTCAGAAAGCATCCTGCGGAGCCAAATTGCCTCACATGCAACCTTAACTGTTCCTCAATATTCAGCTTCATTCAAGTAAAGAGCCACTACCTGTTGCTTCTTGCTAGTCCATGTTACAGCACCTGTACCCAAACTGAATACATAAGTAGATTTTTTGTCATCCACTGAACCGGCCCAATCTGAGTCTGTATAACCAATCACCTTTGGATCCTTGCATCTTCCATACAGAATGCCATAATCTAAAGTGCCCTTAATATATCGCAGCACACGCTTCGCTGCAACCCAATGATCAGCTTTTGGAGCTGTCATGAAGCGAAAAATGTAGCTCACGGCAAAGTTGATATCAGGTCTAATGGCAGTGAGGTAGATGAGACTGCCCACTAGTTGCCTGAATGTTGTCTCATTTACTGCAGGTGAATCAGATTTGGCTGATAACTTCAGCCCCTTTTCCATAGGTGTGGAGGCAGGTTTGCAATCTTGCATCCGAAATTTGTCAAGCAGACTTTTGGCATATTTAGACTGAGAGATAAAAATTCTACCAGCGGTCTGCCAAACCTCTATACCCAAACAGTAATGGAGAACTCCCAAATCTGTCATGTCAAAAGCCTGACACAAATCCTGTTTGATTGTTGCAATCAAATGTGTTGAACTGCCAGTAATGATCAAGTCATCAACATAGACAACAAGAAACAAAATATCATCACCAAAGTGCTTGACATACAAATTAGAGTCAGAAGGGCTGCACTGAAAACCATGATCAACCAAGTACTAATCAACCTTGATGTACCATGCACAGGGAGCTTGTTTCAATCCGTAGAGTGCTTTGACCAGTCTACAAACCTGATGTTCTTTTCCGGCAACCTTGAAACCAGGAGGCTACATCATGTAGACTTCTTCCTGCAATTCATCGTTGAGGAAGGCACTCTTGACATCCATCTAGTGAAGTTTCCATCCAAACTAAGCGACAATGGCGAGAAGAAGACGAATTCTGTTGATCTTGGCAGTAGGAGCAAAAGTCTCCTCGTAGTCAATGCCCTCCCGTTGTGTGAATCCCTGAGCTACCAACCTTGCCTTGTATTTATCCAAAGTACCATCTGCATGATATTTGACCTTGTAAACCCATTTGCAACTGATAGGTTTCTTCCCAGGAGGAAGATCAAAAAGAACCCAAGTGTGATTCTTCAGAAGACTATGGTATTTTGTCTCCATAGCCTTTTCCCACTCTGGAATTCCTTTAGCCTCTAAATATGTCTGAGGCTCAAAGATGCTGTGGATGTTGGCCATAAGAGCATAGAATGTAGATTCTTTCTGCTCAGAGTGCTCTGTGACATTTGCCTTTTGTTGAGACCCTCCCTACTTCTTTTGTTCAAAAGTCAATCGAATTCGACAGTCAACCTTCATGTGACCATATTCATGGCAATAATTGCACTGAACGTTCTTCTTCTTCTTGCTGTCCTGAGGAGAACCAGAGCCTTGCGGCTGAGAAGATTGAACCGTCCCTTTGTTCTTAGTAGAAGATTTGGCAAAGAACGCTTGCTCTGTGGAGGTGGAACTGGTACTACTTCCAAACTGCTATCTCCAACGATCCTGTTGTAGAAGCTTGTTACACAAGTCTGGAAACTTCAAATCAACATTTGTTGAAGTAATATTTAGCGTTTCAATGAAATACTCATAAGATTTTGGCAAACTCTTAAAAGTAATGACGACCATGTCCTCTTCCTCCATTGTTCGACCAATCGCCTCCAACTAATAATGAATGTCCTCAATCTTTGTCAGATGTTCCTGTAAGGACATTTTCTCATCCATCATGATGGAAAAGAGCATGTTCTTGAGAAAGAAATGTAAGAGACCAGGTGTCTCTCAACCCCAAACCCTAACTGCAAATACTGATTTTCGACTGTTTTGTGTTTTTTTGTGTTTTTGATGGTTTTTTGCAATAAACAAGAAAGCTGCGATTTTGCTCAAAAATACTTTAAAAATTCATAATAAATCAAAAGACAATAAATATGCTTCAATATTGTTCAGAAGGTGTAGGCGCATATATTTATTAAGTTTCCAGAGCACATACAATATATAAAATCGAACATATGAAGGAAAACGACTTTTATTTCAAGAGAACCTGATTGCTGTTTGCAGCCTCTTGAAGGAATGAAAGGAAAAGTACGGCCAACTCTAGAACACAAATCTCCAAGCTCAAAACGGTGAGAAAACTCCAGAACCCCAAGGTGCACAAGATCCCACTGAAAGAAGTTGAGAACTAAAGGCGAATTCTTCTGAAAAGAGAAGTACGGCCCTGCTGGTACAGAATAGTACGGCCCAGCAGCTGCAATAAATGTGGTACGGCCTTTTTGAATGAAGTGCCAGATCCCTGTGAAATGATCTCTGAAAGGTCGCCCTAAACAACTGATGAATAAACTCTGTAATTCCTTCCCTGAATCGAATCAATAGGCTCAACTGCAACCTCTGTATGAAGTCACCAAGTACGACAATCTTCAACTGGTATTTCACAGCCTCAGTATGCCAGATCTTGAAGAGGTATCGTTCTTCAAAATCAAACGTCTGCTGAAACCCTAGGTTTACAAACTTCAATGCTCAGAGCAAAATAAGACAAATTGAATAATCATAACATAAGAGTTCGATTTGTCTTGGCAGTGACTATATACCCTCCTTAAGAAATTCGACCCAAGCATCCTTTTTAATAATCATTTAAATAATGATTAAATTCGCCCTTTTGACTTAGGAGAAAAATATTAAATAAAATGGCGCTCCCACTTAATGAATAAATAATTATTCATTCCAATTAATATTTCACTTTATTATAAAGTATTAAAAATACTTTATAATAGACCAATTAATTATTAATATTTAAATATATTAATAAAGTGACTTTATAACATAAAGTCAAAATATCAAAATATTTAATAGTAAATTTAAATGCTCAGTTATTTCTCCATCGATATGGCCCGATGGTATTTGCGGGGTGGAACTTTGAGATAATTAAGCTGAACCAAGTGCCCGGCCCAAAATAGCAGCTTTCGCCTGCCCAACTTACTAAAAATAGAAAGTATCTGAAAAACCACTCTGAAAGAGTCTGCAAAGGCCCAACCTGAATCAACTGAAAGAATGATGCTCCTGAACACCGGGTAACTGCCTCAGATGATCCTCTACACTCTTGACCTCACGAGGGATCCGGAATGATAGGCCCCAACCTCAAATCAGTAGCGTGACTAGGAAGAGTTGATCCGTATCCGAAATTGCTTGTCCTCAAGCAATCTCAACTTCTGAATCTTTGCAAAATCTCCTCGATGACTCCCATGTAGCATCCTCAAGCGGCAAATCTCTCCCACTTGATCAGATATTCCTAATCACAGCCCCTCCGAAGATTGTCTCTCTCTCATCGAGGATGGCCTCAGGTAATAGTATCAATTTCCCTTCATCATCAAGGGGTGGCAGAACTGGAGAGGGTATCACATGCTAACCCAATGCCTTCTTTAGGTGAGAGATGTGAAACACGTTGTGAACCCTGCTATCTGTTGGTAAGTCTAACTCATATGCAACCTTGCCCACTCGTCTGACAACATGAAATGGACCATAGTAATGAGGTTGCAGCTTCTCTGCACCACTCGTCCACAGAGTAGACTAACGATACGACTACAACATAAGATACACCATATCACCCACTACAAAAGAATGCTCAACCCTCTTACGTCGGCATCTGCTTGTTGATTCTATGCCAGTGGATATTGTCTCTGAGACCTCAAAATGTCTAGCGATACGCATCCTTATCTCACACTTTTCGGTATACGCTATCACTCAATATCCGGATAAGTTGGAGTGCCTCATACCCACATACAATGCCATAAAGGGTGTCATCTGTGTATCGTCATGTGGTGAGTAGAGTTATAACAATACTCCACGGTATATCCACACCTCACCCAAGCTCTCTGGCGCGGCTATATAATTGCGCCAGTAACCTTCCACCCACTTGGCTTAATTTTAGATGCGGCCCGCCTACGTAATGCGGATGGTAGGCGGTACTTCGGTGTGGAGTTAGGGTCCCTGAGCTGAACAACTCCTGGGATTGCTCATGAAGCCATTGTCTCTATAAAGTGACTATCGTCCGAGGCAACCCATGTAACCGGAATACCTCTCTGAAGAAGAGCTCTGCAGTCTGCGATGCTGTTAATGTAGTAGTAATCGGGAAGAAGTGTGCATATTTGGTCAACCGATCAACCACTACATAAATGCAATCTTTACCTTGGGCTTTCGGCAAACCCGTGATAAAGTCCATCGATAAACACTCCCACTTCCTGTCAGGTATCGGAAGTGGCTGAAGCAATCCAGCAGGATATGTGTGTTCCTGCTTGTTCTGCTGGCAAACAAAACACTCTCGGACATACTGTAGAACATCAGTTTTCAGCCCTTTCCAAGTAAACCGTTCCCGAACCAGCTTATATGTTTTGTAGTACCCGGGATGGCCCGCCATAGGAAGATCATGAAAGGCTCTCAAAACTGTATCCCTCACCTCGGAACCAGGAACCAGAAAAATCCGTCCCTTGTAAATGATCAAGTCATCTACAATGGTGTACCTACTATCCTGCTTTGTCCCGTCAACAATGCTAGAAGCCCATGGGTTCTTAGCATACTCTGCAATAATCCGATGCCTCCAATCCTCTGAGATCTGTGCCATGGCATTCAACTGAGGTCTGCGAGACAATGCGTCAGCTATGACATTCTGCTTCCCCTTAATGAAGGTGATGTCAAAGTCATACGACTGCAGTTTGCTGACCCATTTTTGCTGCCTCTCATTTAGGTCTCGCTGTCCAAGGAAGTGTTTCAGGGTATTGTGGTTTGTACGAACACTGAATTTGCTGCCTACCAAGTATTTCCTGAACTTAGCCAAAGCATGCATAATGACTAACATCTCCTTGTCGTAAATGCTGTAAAACCTCTCAAGACCCCTAAGCTTCCTGCTCTCAAAAGTAATAGTGTGTCTCTCCTGCATCAAAACGGCACCAATGCCCTCTCCTGAAGCATCGCAAAATAAATCAAATGACTTCGTAAAGTCAGGCAATGCTAGCACTGGACATGAAGTCATGATCACCTTAAACCTGTCAAAGCACTCCTGTGCCTGTGGTGACCAAGTAAAAGCCCCTTTCTTTGTCAAATCAGTAAGGGGTGCGGCATGACGTGAGAACCCACTAACAAATCTCTTGTAGAAGGCACACAACCCAATGAATCCTCTGAGCTGCGTAAGGTTCTCTGGTATGGGCCACTCAAGTATAGCCCAAATCTTTTCGGGGTCCATACTAACTCCCTTGGCACTGATGATGTGCCCCAAGTACAACTCTGCCATGCCAAGCTCACACTTGGATTCCTTGGCATAAAAGGACTCCTTGGCCAAGATCCCTAAAACTGTATCCAAGTGAGCCAAATGCTCCTCCCATGACCTACTGTACACCAGGATGTCATCGAAGAAGACCAAGACGAATCTCCGCAACTGGGAACTGAAGACCCTGTTCATGGTGGCCTAAAAGGTGGCAGGTGCATTGGTTAAGCCGAAAGGCATAACCAAGAACTCAAAGTGACCACAATGGCACCTGAAAGCGGTTTTCTCAATGTCCTGCTCCCTCATCTGAATCTGGTGGTACCCGGATCTCAAATCAATCTTCATAAGGAAGATAGCACCGTGCAACTCATCAATCAGCTCATCAATGCATGGTATCAGGTACCTATTCTTAATTGTCCTCTTGTTGAGCTGGCGGTAGTCTATGCACATCCGAAGTGACCCATCCTTTTTCTTCACCAATACAACCGATGAAGCAAAAGGTGACTTGCTAGGTCTAATGTGTCCCATAGCCAATAATTCATTGATGGTCTTCTCCATCTCATCCTTGAGTCGTTTCGAATGCCTGTAGGGTGTAATCATAATGGGCTTCGCGCCCTCCTCCAACTCAATAATATGCTCAGTGCCTCTGTCTGGAGGTCTATCAGGTGGAATGTCGCTAAACACTTTGGAGTGTTTAGTCCTCAGTATCTGGATGTCTGGATGGTACTCTCACTTCTGCTGCTCCTGCTGTGCTGGCATTAACATACACTCTGCAGCCCAGTCAACCATATCATGACGTATGAGTCTCTCCATCCGCCTATACGAAACCATCCTCAGATTACTGTCTCTAATGGCTTTGATGACATGAGGTCTCCCATTAACCTTGAACTTCATCTCCATGTCTCGTAGATTGAGTGTGAACTCACCCAAATCGTGAAGCCATGCCATACCTAACACCACATCGGTATCTCCCATATTAACAACATAGAATTCAGTCTTGAATTCATAGTTGTTCAACCGCATCGGAAGATCAGTAATCTTTCTGTCACATTTGAGGGTGTACCCATCAGCCACCTTAACTCGGATACCCTCAAACTCCTCTATCTGTATACCACGTTTCTCTACCAACCGTGCATCAATGAAATTATGAGTGGCACCAGTGTCGAGTAGAGTGATTACCTTTTGTCCTGCTAGAAGCCCGCGGAGTCTAAACGACCCATCTCTCTGAAGGCTAGTCAAATGTGCCTCCTGTAGCTTCCTTCCTCCTTCGTTTTCACCCTCATTTTCGGACCTGTCATCATCTGAATGCTCAGAATCAGCTTGTTGGTCTGACAGATCAGATTGCTCTTCGCCCTCATAAAACCATTCCATCTGATTGTTTTTAACCTTGGGACGAAGTGGGCATACATGTTTTTCATCGTAGGGTGCCTTGCACCAGAAACACAATTTTTTCGTCTGTAAATCGTTCAGTGTTTCTTTGTCAAAGGGTGGTGCATTCTGTCTCTTAGGATCGGGTGGATCCCTCCTTCTGTCAAAGGGCCTATTCCTGTCGAAAGACCTATTAGGTCTCGTGTATGGTGTCGAGCCTGAAGTGAACTTACTGCGAGGTGCTGCAAGCTCCATGTTACGTGCCTTCCTCATGGCCTCCTGAAGAGGAGGATCAAATGCCTTGACCCAACCTCTGATAGGCTCCATCAAACCCTCGACGAAGAGAATGACAAGTCTCCGCTCTGAAATGCCTGTCACCATGACTGCAACCTTCTGAAACTCACTGACATAAGCATCCAAGCTACCTGTCTATCTGAGCTGAGCTAGCTCTCTGAAGTAGAGTTCAGGATCCTTCTTGTCAAAACGCTCTATGAGCCTGCTGGTGAACTCCTGGTAAGTCGTGACTGCGTGATGGCCAAGTGTGTACATGCCATGATGCCACCAATCATGCGCCAACCCGTCAAGATGTAAAGTAGCAAACCCGATGGCCTCGTCCTCCTGCATAGGTCTCAGTGATAGAAAATTGTCCAACTTCTGGACCCAAGACCTCACTGATGTCTTATCGGAACCATCAAAGTATGGCAAGGTGATCTTGCTAACTGCATACTGTAAATCCCTGTTCACCTGTGGTTGTGGCTGCTGGTGCTGAGGAGCTCTGCGGTCAAATCTACCTCCCCCTTTAGGTTTATGAACATCCATAAACTCATGAAAGGACAACGCCTGTCTGATCTCAGGTGCTAAGGATAGATACTCACCATGAAATCTAGTCACATCCGCTACTGACATGCCATTGTGTGGCCGAAACTCCTAATGATGCCCCTACTGCTCTGTCTCCAGAGTCGAAGGTGGGGTATCTCTAGATATGAATGTAGGTTGTCCAGGCCTACGCTCATGATAGATTGGTGATGGCTGACGAGGTACTGATGCCAAAGGTTGATCCATGCCTACCGTCCTGCTCGACTGTCCAATCTGGATATAGTGTGGCTGGGATGGAGTATACTGTCTAATAGTGCCCATCAACTGGGACATCATGTCCATCATATTATCGTGCCTACGCCTAAACTCCTCCTCAGTAATATCACCCTCTGCATGCGCTTTCCCTGAATCCCTAAGTGTCTCTACAGGGATCTCACGGTCTGCCATCAGTGTTGTGACACTGTTCTCACTACAGTTGGAGCTAGATCTGTGAATACCCAATACTCCTGACACTGTCTCACCTTCAGGAATAGGTGGACCTGTCCAATCCTCAACTCTAGCTGTTCCTATACCCTTGGTATACTAAATGATGTCTCTGCTCATGAAAAGGAAACCAAAAAGCACTCTGAATACTGAAAAAGCAACTGAAAAAGCACAGGATGGCAGGAAAACTGTGCTCTGATACCACTGTAAGAGACCAAGTGTCTCTCAACCCCAAACCCTAACTGCAAATACTGATTTTCAACTGTTTTGTGTTTTTTTGTGTTTTTGATGGTTTTTTGCAATAAACAAGAAAGCTGCGATTTTGCTCTAAAAACTTTAAAAATTCATAATAAATCAAAAGACAATAAATATGCTTCAATATTGTTCAGAAGGTGTAGGCGCATATATTTATTAAGTTTTCAGAGCACATACAATATATAAAATCGAACATATGAAGGAAAACGACTTTTATTTCAAGAGAACCTAATTGTTGTTTGCAACCTCTTGAAGGAATGAAAGGAAAAGTATGACCAACTCCAGAACACAGATCTCCAAGCTCAGAACGGTGAGAAAACTCCAGAAACCCAAGGTGCACAAGATCCCACTGAAAGAAGCTGAGAACTAAAGGTGAATTCGTCTGAAAAGAGAAGTACGGCCCTGCTGGTACAGAATAGTACGGCCCTGCAGCTGCAATAAATGTGGTACGGCCTTTTTGAATGAAGTGCCAGATCCCTGTGAAATGATCTCTGAAAGGTCGCCCTAAACAACTGATGAATAAACTCTGTAATTCCTTCCCTGAATCGAATCAATAGGCTCAACTGCAACCTCTGTATGAAGTCACCAAGTAAGACAATCTTCAACTGGTATTTCACAGCCTCAATATGCCAGATCTTGAAGAGGTATCGTTCTTCAAAATCAAACGTCCGCTGAAACCCTAGGTTTGCAAACTTCAATGCTCAAAGCAAAATAAGACAAATTGAATAATCATAACATAAGAGTTCGATTTGTCTTGGCAGTGAATATATACCCTCCTTAAGAAATTCGACCCAAGCATCCTTTTTAATAATCATTTAAATAATGATTAAATTCGCCCTTTTGACTTAGGAGAAAAATATTAAATAAAATGGCGCTCCCACTTAATGAATAAATAATTATTTATTCCAATTAATATTTCACTTTATTATAAAGTATTAAACTTTATAATAGGCCACTAATTATTAATATTTAAATATATTAATAAAGTGACTTTATAACATAAAGTCAAAATATCAAAATATTTAATAATCATTAAATGCTCTGTTATTTCTCCATCTGACCAACAACTGATGAACTGGGTCAACTTTGAGCTAATTAGTTGAACCAGGTGCCTTGCCCAAAATAGCAACTTCCACTTGCCCGACTTTCTAAAAATAGAAAGTATTTGAAAAACCACTCTGAAAGAGTCTGCGAAGGCCCAACCTGAATCAACCGAAAGAATGATGCTCCTGAACACCAGGTAACTGCCTCAGATGATCCTCTACACACTACTGTCAGCCTACGAGGATCAGAATGATAGGCTAACCTCAAATCCAGCTGCACTGACTAGGAAGGGGACATCACAAGAACACTCTGCTCTTGTCGGAGGTTTCATGAAGGGCCTTCAAAGGATCCCAGATTTCCTGAGCAATTTTTCCAAATGGTACCTGAGGTAGCTGCTCATTTGTGACTGAGAGTTTGATGAGCATGACGGCTCCCTGGTTGCGCTCATCCCATTTGTCTTGATCCTTTCCAGCAGTGGTAGGACGTGTAGACGTGCCCAAAACAACTGCATCAAGACACCAGTACTCAAAGATAGTCAGCATGCGCTGCTTCCAGGTAATTCTTCCCATTGAACTTTTGGCAACTTTCAAGCATTATATTTGTCAGAGATGCCATCATGTACCCCAAGGTCAAACTGGTGAAGGCACAAAAACCACTGGACTGAAGATAAAAACAAGTTTTGCAGGACAAATTCCAAGGCAGAAATCGAAACCCTAGCACGGATTTCGAGATATAAAACCAATGCAGAGTTTTTAAGACAAAACCCAAAAAATTTGAATACCCAAAAAATTTTATGCAGACCCAAAAATATTTTATAAAACCCAGAAGAATTTCATGCATAAAATTTGAAACAACGGAGTAAAACAGAGGATTTTTACAAACCCTAGCCGCAATTAAAATTTTGCAAGCTACCCAGAAAAATTTGAGGACAACCCAAAAAAATTTATAAAAAACCCACAAAAAATATGTAGGTGAAATTTCATACCAACCACAAAATATGAGGATTTTGATAAAACCCTAGTCGCAGCACTGAAAAGGACCCGCGATTTTTAGAAAATGCTTGAAAACACATCCAGAATGAGCAGAGAAAACGCATCTCAGAAAAAGAGCTCACGATTTCATGAGGTCACACCCAGAAAGCATGAATAAATCGTGCTTAAAACAAACATATACAAGCCCAGATTGCGCGTGGGAATCAGGAGCAAAAACGCGTTCAAAAAGAGCCTAAAAAAAAAAGTGTCCAAAGATCAAATCGTGTCCTAAAAAAAATCTGCGTTTCAGATTTGCAGGGAGTCACGCGGCTTAGAAATTTCGAGGGTTGCAAAATCTCTCGTTGCGGACAAAAGAAGAAGGATAGTGCGTGCCCTAAATAGAAAACAATGGCGCCCAAAATTTCTAAACCCACAAAAATATGCAAAACAAAAAACCACGCTGGCTCTGATACCATGTTTTGAAAATGAATTGGTAGATTACTTGCGTTAACGAAAGGAAAAGATTACAATATAAAGCAGTGACAAAGCACTGTAGACATTTAAGAAACCAACTACTTCTAACTACCTACAACTGTAGACAGGAATTAAAGAAAACTAAACTAACTAAATACATTATATTATTGACCATTAACTATATAAAGAAATATTATTCTAACAGTAATCTCAACATGAATGTAATAGACTACTAGGGTTTTGATATGAACAAAGGAGGATACCTAGAAAAATAGCATCTAAATGAAAAATGTTTGCAGCGTAGTTGTGTGTAGGAAAACTCTTGATCCTCGATGCGTTCACTAGAATAACTTCATCAATCATCTTAGGAATGCAAGTGGTCTCCAACTTTTGTCAGAACCCTGGTGGTTCTCAACCCCGATGTTCAACTGAAATGCTGAGTTTTTGATAGGTTTTGTGTTTTTGTATTTTTTTTTGTGTTTTGAGGGTTTTCAGAACAAAAAATTAAAGCTGCGATTTTGCTAAATAATGCTAATAAATTCATATAAATTTCAAATGGCAATGAAATGACTCAGAAATGCTCAGAAACTAAAGGCGCATCATTTATTTCAAGTTCCAGAGCTATTACAAAGGTAAAGAACAACAAATGAATGAGATACAGATTTATTATGACAAAAAAAACCTGACTTCTTTGCAGCCGCCTTGGGAAATGTGTAAAGAGTACGGCCAGCTCCAAGTATTCAATAACCAAGCTTGAAATCAGAGGAATAACTCCCAAGAACCTAGGCGCCCCTTATGCTAGAGACTGGAGGTCAAAAGCTTGATCGATTTCTTCTGGTAAAAAGGTACGGCCCTTGCTGGTACGGCCTGTACAGCAGCAGCCTTTAATGTGTACGGCACCTTGGAAAATGTGCCCAAACTCTGAAGAATGGTCTCTAAAACAAGTCGCCTCTATCAACTGATGAAGATCTCTGTAAATCTCTGCCAAATGGATGAATAAGCACAGTCTGTGATCCCTGTGTGAAATCACCAAGTGCAAACTTCAGCTGGTATTGCACAGCCTCAGTCTGCCTGATCTCTGAAGAGTTTTCGTTCTCCAGAAACGTTCGTCTGCCAGAAACCCTAGGGTTTGCAAACTCCAATGCTCAGAGCAAAAGACAAAAGTCGAATAATAATAATCAGAATAAATTCGATTTTGCCTTGACAGGAAATATATATCCCTTGAAGAAATTCGACCCAATCTCCTTTTAATAAATCCTTTTAAATAAATGATTTAATTCACACTTTTAAACTTAGGAGAAATATTAAATAATTAACTGGCGTCTTATTTTAATGAATAATAAATATTCATTAAGTCAAAAATCAATACTTTATTATAAAGTATAATAAATACTTTATAACAGGCCAAATTAATTAAATATTTCAATATTTCAATAAAGTGACTTTAATATAAAGTCAAATTATTAAATATTTAATAATTCATTAAATACTCCTTATTTCTCCGTCTGATCATCAAACCAACTGGGTCGATTCTGAGCGAATGGTTGAACCAGTGCCCCGCCTAAATAGCAGCTTCCGCCGCCTAACTTTCTAAAAATAGAAAGTTCCCAAAATGCTCATCGGAAGATTCTCATGAAGGCCCAACCGACACAACTACAAACCGGAGCTACCAAACACCGAAACTGCCCGATGATCCTCCAGACCATCCGTCACCCTACGAGGATCGAATAATAGGCTACCCTCGACAAGCAGTTGTCAATCTAAAACGGGACATGATACCGCCCTCCCTGAAATTGCTTGTCCTCAAGCAATCTCTGCAAATACGAATGCACTGCACCACCTGGATCCCAAGGATAGTGCCGGACAATGTTCCTGCTGGCCACAACTGACTCCTGTAACTCCCACAACTGATCAGCAAGAATAGAATACCATTCCCTATTAACCTCAGTGCGGTCCGGCATAGGATCAAGAAACTCAGAAGGAGGCAAGTCAAACGACAAGCAACACTTACCCCCTAAAACTGCACGAGATATGCTATCATCCAACATATCAAGTATGTGCATGCTAGAACTGTGCACCTGAAACAAATTGTGTACATGCGGATCAATCATGAAGCCATATGCACTCTGCACCATATACACACTGTGATACTCCTCCGTGAGCTGAGTCTGAAATCCCAGTGCACTAGTAGGATCCCAAATGCTATCATCACTCTGCTCAAGACCAGGATCAGGTGAGTTACCCACATCAAATTCAAAGAGCGGATTGTCGTATAAAGATATAACATTCATCTCAAACAATGGATTGGTCACAAACGGACCCAAACCACTAGGCTGATCCCAAACGACTGTCTCAGAACCCCCGGGGTACTGAGCATAACCATGCCTGGTCTGCACAAAATCCTCCTCTACCATCCCACTCTTCCCACTAACGAGAGAGATAGAACGAAGGCTACCATCTGTAATTCCCCTCAACACATATTTCTTGCCCTGTACCTCAAATCTCATCTCCATTTTAGGCAAGTTGAGGGTGAACACACTGATGTCCTGAAGCCATCTCATACCCAATACTAAATCCATCCCACCCAGGTTGACTACATAGAAGTCTGCCTGCAACTCATAATCATTCAGCATGAGAGTGAGATTACAAATCCGTCGAGTGCAAGTGAGTGTATATCCATCTGCCACCCGTACTCTGAATCCATCGAAATCCTCTGTCTGGAGTCTACATCTGTTGACGAAGCTCTCATCGATGAAATTGTGTGTGGCTCCAGTGTCGAGCATAGCAATACATCGCTGCCCTTCCACTAATCCCCTAAACCTGAATGAGTCATCCCGTACACTAGCAGATAACACCAACGGGGATAAGTTGGCATCGGGCCCAAACTCCATAGAGGCATTCCCGGCCTCTGCATGTTCTGAAACAACCTGCTGGTCTGAATCATCAGACTCGTCATCATCATAGTAAACCCACATGGCGCGGTTGGCTCTGCCCTTCGGTCTCAAAGGACAATCATGCTCCTTGTTGTAGGGTGCTTTGCACCAATAACAAAGTTGTTTCTTTCTCAATTCATCCCGAGTTGCATCATCAATTCTTGCAACTGGTTTCCTTTTTGGTTCTGCAACTGGTGTATGACTCTCCTCAACAGGCAAGTTGTTTGTCTTAGGCTGAAATTGTTTCTTCGGAGCAGCAAGCTCCATACTCCTTGCCTTCCGCATCGCCTCCTGAAGAGTAGGAGGATCAAACGCCTTGACCCAACCTCTCATAGGCTCTGTCAAACCCTCAACGAAGAGTATAATGAGTCTCCGTTCTGAAATACCAGTCACCATAACTGCAACTCTCTGAAACTCACCAATGTAAGAATCCAAGCTACCTGTCTGCCTGAGCTGAGCTAGCTCCCTGAAATAAAGTTCTGGATCCTTTTTATCAAATCGCTCTATGAGCCTGCTGGTGAATTCCTGGTAGGTATTGACTGCATGATGGCCTAGCGTATACATGCCGTGGTGCCACCAATCATGCGCTACTCCGTCAAGATGTAAAGTAGCAAATTTTATGGCCTCGTCCTCCTGCATAGGCCTCAATGAAAGATAGTTGTCCAATTTTTGGACCCAAGACCTTGCTGATGTCTTATCAGACCCATCAAAATATGGCAAGGTAATCTTGCTAACA
Organism: Sequoia sempervirens; assembly: GCA_007258455.2. Classification (NCBI taxonomy): domain Eukaryota; kingdom Viridiplantae; phylum Streptophyta; class Pinopsida; order Cupressales; family Cupressaceae; genus Sequoia; species Sequoia sempervirens. Next base: position 60,218 of record VDFB02353295.1, read on the forward strand.
GCATATTGCAAATCCCTGTTCACCTGTGGTTGCAGCTGCTGATACTGAGGGGGTCTACGGTCAAATCTGCCTCCTCCTCTGGGTTTATAAACATCTATAAACTCATGAAATGTAAGTGCCTGCCGGATCTCAGGTGCTAGTGACATGTACTCACCATGAAACCTCGTCAAGTCTGCTACTGACATGCCATTATGTGGCTGAAACTACTGATGCTGCCCCTGTTGCTCTGCCCCCGGAGTCTGAGGTGGAGTCTCCCTAGGTAAGAAAGTAGGCTGACCTGGCCTACGCTCCTGATAGATCAGTGACGGCTGTCGTGGTACTGATGCCACTGGCTGGTCCACTGGTGTAGCCCCGCTCGTCTGTCCAATCTGTATGTAATGAGGCTGTGTGGGCGTGCACTGTCTAATGGTACCCATCAACTGAGACATCATGTCCATCATATTATCATGCCTCCGTCTAAACTCCTCATTTGTAATATCACCCTCTGCATGCGCCTTCCCTCGATCCCTGCGAGTCTCTGAGGAAGTCTCACGTTCTGCCATTAGGGTTGCAACACTGTTTTCACTACCGTCAGAACTGGATCTGTGAATACCAAGTACTCCTAATATTGTCTGACCTTCAGGGATAGGTGGACCTGTCCAATCTTCGTCTTTGCCTGTTCCTACGCCTCTAGTATACTGAATAATATCTCGGCTCATAAAAAGGCAACCAAAAAGCACTGTACTCTGAAAAAGCAACTGAAAAAGCACAGGATGGCAGGATAACTGTGCTCTGATACCACTGTCAGAACCCTGCTGGTTCTTAACCCCGATGTTCAACTGAAATGCTGAGTTTTTGATAGGTTTTGTGTTTTTGTATTTTTTTTTGTGTTTTGAGGGTTTTCAGACCAAAAACTTAAAGCTGCGATTTTGCTAAATAATGCTAATAAATTCATATAAATTTCAAATGGCAATGAAATGACTCAGAAATGCTCAGAAACTAAAGGCCCATCATTTATTTCAAGTTCTAGAGCTATTACAAAGGTAACGAACAACAAATGAATGAGATACAGATTTATTATGACAAAAAAAACCTGACTTCTTTGCAGCCGCCTTGGGAAATGTGTAAAGAGTACGGCCAGCTCCAAGTATTCAATAACCAAGCTTGAAATCAGAGGAATAACTCCCAAGAACCTAGGCGCCCCTTATGCCAGAGACTAGAGGTCAAAAGCTTGATCGATTTCTTCTGGTAAAAAGGTACGGCCCTTGCTGGTACGGCCTGTACAGCAGCAGCCTTTAATGTGTACGGCACCTTGGAAAATGTGCCCAAACTCTGAAGAATGGTCTCTAAAACAAGTCGCCTCTATCAACTGATGAAGATCTCTGTAAATCTCTGCCAAATGGATGAATAAGCACAGTTGTGATCCCTGTGTGAAATCACCAAGTGCAAACTTCAGCTGGTATTGCACAGCCTCAGTCTGCCTGATCTCTGAAGAGTTTTCGTTCTCCAGAAACGTTCGTCTGCCAGAAACCCTAGGGTTTGCAAACTCCAATGCTCAGAGCAAAAGACAAAAGTCGAATAATAATAATCAGAATAAATTCGATTTTGCCTTGACAGGAAATATATATCCCTTGAAGAAATTCGACCCAATCTCCTTTTTAATAAATCCTTTAAATAAATGATTTAATTCACACTTTTAAACTTAGGAGAAATATTAAATAATTAACTGGCGTCTTATTTTAATGAATAATAAATATTCATTAAGTCAAAAATCAATACTTTATTATAAAGTATAATAAATACTTTATAACAAGCCAAATTAATTAAATATTTCAATATTTCAATAAAGTGACTTTAATATAAAGTCAAATTATTAAATATTTAATAATTCATTAAATACTCCTTATTTCTCCGTCTGATCATCAAACTGCTGAACTGGGTCGATTCTGAGCTGAATGGTTGAACCAGGTGCCCTGCCCGAAATAGCAGCTTCCGCCTGACCTAACTTTCTAAAAATAGAAAGTTCCTAAAAATGCTCACTGGAAGATTCTGCGAAGGCCCAACCTGACACAACTGCAAAAACTGGAGCTACCAAACACTGAGCAACTGCCTCCGATGATCCTCTGCACCTATCTGTCAGCCTACGAGGATCGAAATAATAGGCTCACTCCTCGACAAGCAGTGTCAGCTAAAACGGGGACATGACAACTTTGCTGAAAAGAAGTTAAATTGTCACTAGAGGAGGAAATGGTGCATTGATAGAAGACAAATGGGTTGGAAATGATCCGTCAAGTTTTCATAAAACCCCATATACGTGAGTTATAAATACACTTTTATCATCAAGATTACAAAGATAACATGCTGTTTGGCAGCAGCTCAAGATAGAGAAGGGCAATCAAGGGTTTGGTTCAATTTGGAAATGGCTGCAAGATAGGCAAAAAACCCCAACAAGGGCAGTACATAGACTATCAAAATTTGCATGTAGTCTAGCACGACTTGCGAAGACATCAAAAAACTCTAACAAGTTAGTGAAAGAAAAGAATAGGGGATTTGGAGCAATGCAGTAGTGGCTGAAAGGCTGTTAGAAATGTCTGCTTTTCTGCTGAAGACTAATTAAACTAGCTTTGGAAAAAAAGATAGACATGCAACAACTGCATGACTACAAGAAAAGTCTGAAAGTCTCCCTAAGGTAAAATTTGACTCTAGGCTTAGAAAAATTTAAATCCACTCAAAACTAGCCTTCTTTATTAACCTCTTGAACACTTTAACACATTAACTAGACCACCTTATCAATACTGTCTCACAGTAGTGCTATGAACAAAAGGCCTTGACACTGAAAACCAAATGACTTGAAAATGAATAAAGATTCTTCGATTAACTTCTAAAGCATGAAATTTGCAAGTTGTTAAAGACAAAATTTAGAAAATACTTGAAAACAAGGATCTCCGATTCTAGAAGAGCAGGGGTGTGTTGTGGAGGTCATGACAAATCCATGTACTTCAAAACCAACACTTTTGCAGGGTGATCATGCTGATATCAGAGGCAGCAAGAGATCAACAACATGGGAGGGTCGAGCAAGGGGAATTGTAGGGAAAAAGTAAAGATAAAACACCAAAGTGGCAATATAGATGATTTGCTCTACCTAATCTTCCAATTCAACATTCATTCATAGAGTTGGTGCACTTTTCCATTGGTTAAGACAAGTGGAATTTATGACCAATCTGCAAAAGTGGCAAGAAGTGGCATTCATTGAAACGCATAAAACTTGGTCATATAATGATGGTGCATCTTTTGAGTGGCTTTGTCACATTTAAATTCCATCTAAATAGTCTAAGTACACTTCTTCTATGGCTAATCCAATTCTTTTTTTCAACTAAAGGTGGCAATGATGTTAGTGATCCACGCCCAAGTTTGTGAGAGATAGTTTAAGTGATATCATTGCACATTTTGAGTGGCTTTACCAAATGTTTCCTCCCCCCAATTCAATGTCAAAATATTAAGGTCTTAACTGGTTTCTACTTATGTTCATAATAGTCCAAGCAATTGAAATTAGGCACACAAATGGAATTGCAAAATCATTAGTAATGTGTGCCCAAGGCTTTAAAAGTTAGTAAAGTGATTATATTTTTAATTTTTCTGCCTAGGCAGAATTAAGTTTAGAATACCATACATCATGCATAAGGACTCAGTTAATCCTCTTGAACCCAAATAGTAAGGTAAATGACCTAGCAATAAGAGGGTCCTAAGTTCAAACTTTCTTTTACCTGATCTCATACAGCTAAGGATACTTTGTCATGATAAAGACATGGTAATGATGTTAACCATATAGGTTTTATCTCTTATATATAATGCTGAATAATTTCAAGAATCTCAAACACCCATAGCACAAAAGCATGTGGACCAAAATTGTAACTTTGAAATTATATTTAGTTCTTGCCTTTCTTTCTAGAGTCCAGGGAGAATTAAGGTTCACTTACTCACCTTGGAGGAAAGTACAAGAAGCATATTGTCAAAATAATCAAAACAATTGATTCATATTTAATTCCATGTTCAAAGAGGTATTGCTAAGCAAGCCACACAAAATTTAAAGGTTACAGTGCTAAACAACATACCAATAGCATTAAAGCCTGAAGCTTGTGTTTGGTGTGTATATCCAGAAGCATTCTCCGTAGAATCAAGCTCATCTGATGATATCCATGATGTAGGTTTTGCTGAGTACGCTGAACTTGAACTCGAATTGCTTGGGGTAACTGGTGACACAACCGGTGTATAGATCCGCTTTGATAAGTGTGACCTACCTGTCAGACCTCCTTGGGATGAAACAATGCTTTTATTACTCACCTGAAAATATCAAGTACAAAAATTATTCTTTCAAACAAATTACATTTCAAAAGAAATTGAATACAACTAAGGATGCTTGGCTAAATGTCAAAAGCTTGATTCCAATAAAAAAAAAAAGAAAAAAGAAAATTCTAAGGAATTATGTAGCCATAATAATGCATAAGGTCTGTGTAAAGACCGTTCACTCTTAACATGAATAACGAAGAAGCCACAAACATTGCAAAATTTAATACAATTAGAGAAATCAACGTTTTGAATGCCACAAAAAAGAAATACTTTAACCATAATGGTGACCAAACATCATTATTAATTAATCAATGAATTGGTTAATAACTAAGAAACGATAAAATAAGGAGATGAGTAGCAAAGGCTACTAATATAACATATTAGTATATATATATATGTGTGTGTGTGTGTGTCTGTGTTCAGATCATTAAAAAAAATAATTCAAAAAAACTGAGAAAGCATTTTATGTACATTAGCTGCATGTAGCTATATCACAATCACAAGTCTGTCGTAAGCAGACAATTTTCTTCCTGGACATGAGGTGCTTCTAGTAGATTTCTTTGATGTCTCCTCCCCTTACCCCTTCTCTGATTTGTTGCCTCCCTTTTCAAGCTTTGAGGCCATTAAAGTTAGAAGAACATTCTTACAGATCTGAAACACACCATGCAGGGAATCTCAAACATCAGGATGACTGCATATACTATACCTGCATAATAGTGCATTGCCTCGGAGTAAAGCAAACTTGATATCTTGTTGGTCTGTATCCCTTGTTAAAAGGATTTTTTTCCCAAGCTCTACTGTAGGTTGGTAAAGGTTTAGTCCCAGCTTTGGGGTAGTTGTGATTCCCATTCAAGGTTTCAGGCTTTGCTATTTGTGTTCTGCAATCAGCCCACCTTAGGATGAAATGAGTAAGAAACATCCTGTTAACTGTCAAATTTTCACATGAGATTTTGGATCGAATGCAAAAGAATATGACCTCAGAGGGGCTGCTTCCTTCATTGTGGGATAAATGTGAGGCAGATATTCATTACACACTTTGATTTAGTTTACATGATGGTAATTAACATATTTCTCAAGTCCAAGTGTTTCTTGAATAGAAAGTGGAGGCAGAGCCTTTGAGAAGAGATAAGAAGTACAAACAAAATTTGATTTTCTATCCTTCCACACTTTGTACAAATGAGAAGAGACAAATTGCACTTCATTTACTTGATCCAATGCATGCTTATTCAAGTTATTACTCAGTATTTCCAACCGTCAAGTTCTTTGATCTTCAGCTTGATGTCAAGGGCTGTGCTGATGCTAATGCTCTTTCAATAAATATGTTCAAGTTATGAAACTTGATGGTGATAATCAATACAAAGTAGAGAACTTTGGCTTTTCGGATATTCAAAAGGAAATATCCTTAATGATTTTTCTCCAATATAAAGCACATAGAACCTTTATTCCAATATAGTGTTTGGGTTCTGTTACCACAGTTTCGGTCACATACCCTAAATCTCACGCATTTGCTCTGAAATTTTCTAAGTATAGGTTCCATCAACCTTTTCCTAAGTTTTGTGAACCTTGTCGGGTCTCCGACGAGGTTATTATAACCGCCTCTTGAGCCGATGCCTTTATGCAAATGTTCAGTTTGTTCTCTTAATCTAGGTTTTCAAAGTACTGTCGGCCTCTGACAAAGTTCTTATAACTACTCCAAGAGCCACTTATTTAAAGAAAAGCGAATGCTGAAGGAAAGTTTGATTTCGAAACTTAAAAAAGGTTTGGAAACCTTTGTTGGTCCCCGACAAGGTTTCACAAACCTCCTCATCGACCGATAATGAAAATGCTTATGCGAGTTTCTTTTAAAGCAAGGTTAAAGAAGATTGTTAAGCAGCAAAATCATAGGTTATTATAACCATGGCGGACACCGACAATGTATGTGAAACTTCTTCAAAGTCCGATGTCATTTCAAGAGCGGTACATACCAACTATGAGCAAGCATGCTTAGCTATATAATAATGTAAAGGTGCTGAATACGGAACAGTAATATAAAACAGAGTGTTGGCGTAACAACTAACACCTCTGGAGTGCAAGTTGGTACGGACAGCTATGCACACTACGCAATGAGTGCTCTTCAAATTAGGAGGGGAAGCTCCCTCGTTGTGCTTGACAAAAGTGCTTGAAAAGAAAAGTAAACTAAACTATATCCTGTCTTTTTGTCTCAGCTGTAAAAGGCACAAGGTTTAAGAAAAACTCTATATGTTGCAGCTAAGTATTTTCTGGTTTCGCAAGACTTAACTACAACACTCAAAACTAAGTAACTTAACTAGCCAATCCCCTCAAGAATTCAGAGCATGAGGAAACGGAGCGAGAACAATTATTTGACGATATGCCGGGTACAAACTCACAACGTGAAGGCAAGGTGGCACAACTATCTACTTGTCTGAATAGGCTTATTGGAAACGACAACACACGATAAACTAAGTACAGATTCTCAACTTGAAGGCAAGGTGGCACAACTATTAGCTTAATCTGAATAAGTTTATTATTCACACACATCACACAATAACCAAGTACAGACTCTCAACTTGAAGGCAAGGTGGCACATCTATTAGCTCAATCTGAACGAGTTTATTGAACACAAAACATGAAGGATAGCCAACTAGGACAATAAATTGCATAGGCGAGACACGCATACAATCTACGATCAAACTAGCCACTATATCTAACTAAAGCAAGAATTCACCATCATAATTGCATGAAACCCAAGTGGCATAAAAATTCATCATAATAGTAAATACTCATGAACAGATACAGAATGAGCAATATTACAGGCAAGGTAGGCACAGCATATATTTCTCTCTCGTGCAAAAGTTCTTGAACAGATACAATAATAGCAATACTACAGGCAAGGTGGGCACAACATGTATGCTATCACACAAAAGTTATGTACAAATGAGCAAAAGCTCTTATTTATAGACATCAAAAGGTGTAGGGAACCCTAAAATCACCTTGAGTCAACTACAGTCTTGCAATGCATGCAAGATTATTGCTAAAACCCTAATAAAGAAAACTATACAGTTAACTGGAAAACTGCCATCAGTTAACCAGTACAATTAATCTAAAAATGGACAATGTGCAAGCATGCACGTCCTTATTGAAAGCAAAGTTAACTGTAAACCCTAAATACAACTCCAAGTGAACATAGATAATCCCAGAATAGACATGCATGAGATGTGACAACGAGTTAACTTGAAAAGGTAACGCCAAGTTTAACTCCTATGTTTAATGTCTATACTGAGAGGTGGGAACTGAAGTCTACTGGTCGTGATCTCGAGCAACCAATCTCTCAACGAGATTGTTAACTGCATCACTCTCTGGAGCTCTGATTCTCTGTCGAAGAATGCTATGCCTGCGTAGCATGTCCTCACCAGCTGTGATCTGGGACTGAAGTTCACCTCTGCTCCTGGTTGCCTCATCGAACAACGCCGACATGACTGTAAGCTGATTAATCTTACAGCCAACGGTCTCCCCACTAAAAATAGTATGAATGAGTGCTTGGAGCTATGACTGTACATCAGTAAGCTCAACATACGCACCACCCTCAATCTGATACTAGCACGGTAAGCGAGATACTAAGGTTCTCACAAACCGGAGTGCACTAGTAAAGTGCTCTCTACTCTCAGCCAACTTTGACGCCATTGTTTCCTCTATCTTTGCCTTGAAAACCAACTGTGTTTTCCAAGAGTAGATAGCCTCTTTATCCTCTGCATCTGTGACTAATTCATATGCCATACTCAGGTGAGCAAACATAATCTCGTCCTGGGGTCTATTAATCACCATGTCTCGCTCCTCATCTTGGAGATGTAGACGGAGCTCTCGTCCATTGTACCGCAACTGATATAACTCTGTAAGCATAGAACGGCCTCTAGCAACGAACTCCTCCTCCCATTCCTCCAAACGCTTGTTGTATGCAACCAAATGATTAAGCTGGCCCTGTTCTGCTGGAGGCTCAAGCATCGGCAGGAGTGTGGCAGTAACGTCTGACCTGTGTACAAGGCTAGAAATGTACTGACGAAGCTGTCTAATTTCAGCCTTGAGGGCTGCCTTATCTTCTCTGTCCTTCAGCATTCTGTCCTTGGCACTATCTGTAGCAACCTGTAGGAGATCAACCTGAGTCTGGCGTGTGCTACGACCAAGGTTGACTATGATAACCTCGAAGTCCTGAGATTCCAACTCTTCCAAACTATTCACCTGTGGAGGTATAGCAATCTCAACGACGATCTCCATATCAGTATTCCTCTCCACGTGGACCATGTTCTTGATCCTCTTGTTTGGCACATCCTGGTAAACCTGATCAAAATCTGAATGATTAAGGACATAGGATGGCTGCCTCCTCTTCCTTCCTAGTTGAGTTTCAATCCAAGACTGGTCTCGGCTAATGCTACTGGAAGGATCTGTTCTAGCAACAGGAGGCTCTGACGAGAGTGAATATGTAGAGGAGCTGTTGTGAGATGGGGAGTCTAAATCCAATTCGATATGAATCGGTACTGGTGACTGCTCTGGAACTGGTATAGGAACTTGAGGCTGAACCTCAGGTACTGGCGGACTCTGAATTGGCCTCTGAACTAGCTCTATGACAGACTATCTAACAGGGTCCATGTGTGTATCAATGGCAAGCGCCTTGCCTTTTGAATTGTTTGGCGCTTGACTTTACTTGGGAGGATTACTCCTCTTCTTCTGTTTAGGTTTCGACGAGGAAAGTAGCGAAGGATCCACCACTGGCGGCTCTGCTCTAGGCACTTACCCTCCTGGTCTTCTTGCTGTCTAGGTAAAGTATACTGTTCTAAATAACTCTACTTGACCTCTCTTTTACTGTTGCATACTCCTTGGCGTACCAATCAACTGTTGGCAACGGTCGTGTGTCAACCTGCTCTCTGAAAAACTAAGGAAGGACTTCACCCTCATCATCTGATAAACCTCCCACATCTTCTACTAAGAAAACAGAAATCTATGAGAGAGAGAAGCGGTCGTAGCTACGTCTGCGAACCTCGAAGTCATCCACGCAATTTTCCCAATAGTCTTCCATAGAAGGCTTATGATATGTGCGACCACCAAGGCGAGCTATGTAATGACCCCAAGGATCATAGGCACGTACCTCGACAAGATACTTGAGATGATACCTCTCCAGCTCCTGTCCTGCAGCTTTGGCATCAACTGTCGTCTTGCACCAATATATTCCAAACTAAAAAGGAAAATTTGCAGCTGGTTTATGCTTGCGACGCAAATGACGATGAACATCATGCAACTGCCTCAAGAACTCCATAAAAACTATTCTATCTAAAGGATAGCGTGGAAGCATAGCTGGATTTCTTGTAAATCCATATACTCAGATATAAGTGTATGTTGGGAACTGAATGAACTAGTCTGCCCAACCATCCATCGCTGCTCTAGCAACCGCCGAGATACGAACGTGCAACTCCCGGTCCAAATTTCTCACTGTATAAGTCAAGAAAGCCTCGTGAACACGCTTGAAGTGACGTTCAACCTTAGTGAACTCAAGCTGATCATAATAGTGATAGACTTTCTGAACACTGAGAATGCCAACGGTGTTTAACCCTCGGAACTGACCCTGATAAGCAATCAAGTACACGAGATAAGAACACATGTGAAACTCGTGGGCAACTAGGAAACCGGTGATCTGCTTTGTCATGTCCCCTTCCAGTTAACATCTCTCAGAGCTCACGATTAGCCTATTATGCGACCCTCGTAGGCTGATGGGATGGATAGAGGGTCTTGATGGAGCTTGGCTTGGCTTCAATTGTTAGAATTTTACCAGTTGGCTTTCGTTCGGGCTCATTCGGACACTATTTGCCTGAGTTGCTATTTTTAGCAGTATTTGGCACTTAGCGAGGTGCCCCTGCTATTTTTAGCAGTATGGTATGGTCATGTGAGGAATCACTCCCTTATTCGCCAGCTTCAGACGGTTTGTGAATCGGATATATTTTGAGGGAGATATTAATATTTAATTGATTTAATTAAATATTAATTATTCGGAGCTTATAATATAAAGTTATAATATTTTAAATATTATAACTTAAGTGATTTTGCTGAAGGGGTCGACCATCATGGAAGGGGCCATTTTTAATTATAATTTATAATTAAAAAATCAAGTTTGAAACTATTGAAATAATTAAAGGAAAAGTTCGAATTTATTTTAATGATGCCTTTTTGAGAGAATTCGCACTTTTGAGGAGATATAAGGGTTTCATTGGAATTCAAGCTCATTATGATATTGAATATTGAATTTTTAAGCAAGTCTTCTTCTGGAGAACGAAGCCTAGGGTTTCTGTCGTCTACAGACATTGGAGAACGAGCCATCTTCAGTGTTGCGATTCAGAGGCTGTGAAATACCAGCTGATCTATTGCTTCAGAGAGATTTCTTCATTCAGAAGTGATCACAGAACATTCACAGAGTATTATTATTCAGGGTTTTCAGTGTGAGATTTATCCAGCAGAGTTTCTTCAATTGAGGCGCCTATTTCATTGAGATCTGGAGATTCAAGAGAGAGCCGTACTTTTATTTATTTGCTGGCTGCTGTTTCAAGGCCGTACTATTTCTGTACCAAGCCGTACCATCTCAAAGGGCCGTACCTTTTTGTTCTGGACAAATCGCCTTCCATTTTGATCATCTGGCTTCTACCCACTTGGCGCATTTACCTCTGGATCATTCTTCTGGCATTTGACGGAGGGGCAAGTGGATATTTATTGCAGCCGTACCAGTTCTAGATCATTCTCAGCTTGCTGCAAATCAGGTTCTTTTGATCAATATTTGTCTTATCTTGTCTGTATATCTGAGATACCTTATTGTAATGGATATGGCAAAAATAATGCAAGCAATAGTTATTGGTTTCTGAGTTTATTTATGTTAGATCTGAGCTTCTTGTATCTATTAGCAATTTTATATCAATTTCTTTTCCAAAATCGCATTATCTCTTTATTGCACAAAAACCAAAAAAAATCAAAATACACCAAAACAAACAAAAATTACACAGTTTCAGAGATTGGAGGAAACAGGGGTTTCTACAGTGGTATCAGAGCTAAATCCTGCCATCCTGAGGGTTTAGCAATCTTATGCAGCCACAAGAGTTTGGGTTTCACAGGTATTATACTCGCAGGAGAGCCTTGATTGACAGGCAACAGGGTTCGATCCGGCAGCCGGAAAACATGGCTGACAGAACAGATATTCCTAGAACAGAGATTCCTCATAACCCTAGAGATCAGGACGATGCAGAGGTTTTAGACACTCTCAGAGACTTACGAGCAGGTCAACGGCAGTCCAACGATGTGCTACAGCAGTTGGCAGTGGCAATCCAGAGGTTAGGGACGCCGAGGAGACGGTCACCACATCGTGACGAGGACAGGAGTGATGCAGGATCCCAGAGAGCACCTAGGACTGTTTCACGAACAGCAAACAGGCCCACTAGGCCTACTTTTGTGAGACAGGAGCCCGATGAGGCTATTGCAGGTGAGGAGCATGAGGAGTTGTTCGCAGACACACTTATGGCAGCGAACGAGGAGTGGGAGTTAGTACCACCAGATGTTAGAGAGAGGATTACCTTTGACAGATTCATTACATAGAGGAGAGAACATCACAGAGGTCGACAGGATTGGAGACCTAGATATTAGAACAATGATCTGAAACATGCTACAAACAGACTCAATCTAGCGATGTTCGATGGTAGTGGTAAGGTTACAGCACAGGCTTGGGTCAGTAAGCTAGACACTTTCCTCACCTTACGTTCAATGGCTGAGAGGGATGCTATCAGGTATGCAACATTGCATCTTGAGGGGGTAGCTTACGACTGGTGGCACCACGGGATGGTGACACTCCAGCATGATCGGATCACCTCGTATGAGGAGTTTGTTGACAGGTTGGTGGAACGATTTGACAGAAAGGATCCAGAATCCTATTTCAGAGATTTGGCTCAGTTGCGACAGAGTGGCAGTTTGGAGTCTTACATTGGTGACTTCCAGAAGTTATCAGTTATGGTTCCTAACATTTCAAAGAGGCGACTTGTAGTGCTTTTCATGGAGGGACTGACGGAGCCATTGAGAGGTTGGATCAAAGCCTTTGATCCTCCTTCGTTACAGGAAGCGATGAAGAAGGCACGTAGTATGGAGTTAACAGCACCATCCAATAGATTCAACTCCAGAAACAATTCTTCTTTCAGGGATAATAAGGGCTTCAACAGAAATAGAGAGAAATCAGATTTTAACAAAGAAAAATCAGATTTCAAAAATGATTCAAAGGGAAAATCAGCAGCACCACCTTTGGATCGAGAGGCTCTTAATGATCTACGCAGGAAGAAGCTTTGCTTCTATTGCAAAGGTCCCTATGATGCCAATCACGATTGTCCTTTGAGGCCTAAGGGCAAGGCAAATCGAGTGATGTGGGCTTACTACGAGGATTCGGAATCAGAAAATTCCAAACAGCAGGTGAGTTCTGAGGATTCAGAGTCCGAGGCTGCAAAGCTTAAGGCAGAGGCAGAGTCAGAGCTTCAGATTCAGGAGGCACGTCTATCTAGCATTCAGCAGGAGGGCTCTTTCAGACTTCGTGGAGTTTTGGTAGGAGAGAGGGTCATTACCCTTCTTGATACAGGAGCCACCCACAATTTTATCGATGCTAGATTTGTGGAGAAGCACGGACTCATCACTGAGGAGTTCGAAGGCATTAGGGTTAAGGTGGCCGACGGTTACACTCTCAGGTGTGAACGTATGATTAAGGATCTCCCCTTGCGCTTGAACAACTATGAGTTCAAGGCTGATTATTACGTGGTGAACATGGGGGATATCGATTTAGTCTTGGGCATGAAGTGGCTTCATTCACTTGAGGAAGTCACTCTTCGTCTCAAAGACATGGAGATTCGTTTTGATGTGGATGGGAAGACACATATTCTGAAGGCAATATGGGACAGCAACATCAAAACTATTTCTTTTCGTCGGATGAAGAGACTCATGCAACACGACATGGTAGAGTGGGCTGCCGAGTGCACATTGGCACCTATACAGGAGGGACAACAGAAGACTGAGTATCATCCTGACATACAGCAGTTGAGAGTCAAGCATGAGAAGGTATTCAGTGATATTCCGCCAGGGAGACCTCCAGACAGGGGCATTGAGCACATTATTGAGCTTGAGGAGGGCGCTAAGCCCGTTATGATTACTCCTTATCGGCATCCTAAGCGGTTGAAAGATGAGATCGAGAAAACGATCAAGGAGTTACTTGCTATGGGTCACATTCGACCTAGCAAATCACCATTCGCTTCTTCAGTTGTTCTGGTGAAGAAGAAGGATGGCACCCTTCGCATGTGCATAGACTATAGAGTCCTGAATAAGAGGACTATCAAAAACAGGTATCCAATACCTCGTATAGACGAGCTTATTGATGAGCTCCATGGTGCATGCTACTTCACGAAGATAGACTTAAGGTCAGGATATCATCAGATCAGGGTTCGTGAACAGGACATTGAGAAGATTGCATTCCGTTGTCATTGTGGACACTTTGAGTTTGTGGTGATGCCATTTGGGCTCACTAATGCGCCAGCGACATTTCAGTCCACCATGAACAGAGTCTTCCATTCACTGCTGAGGAGATTTGTACTTGTCTTCTTCGATGACATTCTTATTTACAGTAGGACTTGGCAGGAGCATTTGGCTCATCTTGAGACCGTGCTCAGTATTTTGGAGAGGGAGTCCTTGTACGCCAAGGAGTCCAAATGTGATTTGGGGATGACCGAATTGTTATACTTAGGTCATATCATCAGTGCAGAGGGAGTGCGGATGGATCCTGAGAAGATCCGCGCTATTATAGACTGCCTACTCCGGCGAACCTTACACATTGCGAGGATTTCTTGGTTTGTGTGGGTTTTACGCGGATTCGTGAATGGTTATTCACGACATGCAACCTATGACGGACTTGTTGAAAAAGGGTGCATTATTTGGACTCCTGAGGCACAGGAATGTTTTGTGAGTTTAAGGAGTTGATGACTACGTGCCCGGTGTTGGCACTACCAATTTTTGGCCTTTTGAGCTTCAGTGCGATGCTTTGGTGAGGGCATTGGAGCGGTGCTTATGCAGGACAAGCACCCTATTGTGTATGAGAGCCGTAAACTCAGAGGGCCAGAGAGGCTCTACAGTATTTATGATAAGGAGATGCTCGCTATAATGCATGCCTTGGCAAAATTTAGGCAATATCTTGTGGGCAGTAAATTCTGCATTAAAACTGACCACAACAGTTTGAGACATTTCCTAGGGCAGCGAGATCTCAATGATCGTCAGCAGAAGTGGGTAAGTAAATTGCAGGCCTATGACTTTGATATCTCTTATATCAAAGGCACCCAGAATGTAGTGGCTGACGCTCTCTCACGCAGGCCTTATCTGAGCTCTATGGTTCACATTTCAGAGGATTGGAGGCATTTGATTGTGGCAGAGTATGCCAAGGATACTTGGGCTTCCAGCATTGTTGAGGGATCGATGATTGACACCAGGTACACGCTTGTGAATGACTTGATCATTTACAAGAACAGGATTTATTTGATCCTAGGTTTAGAGGTGAAGAACACTATCATGCAAGCCTTTCATGATGTACCTACAGCAGGCCATCCCGGGTACTTCAAAATGTATAGATAGATTCAGGAGAGATTTACATGGAAAGGTCTCAAGGCGGACGTTCTTCAGTATGTGCGTGAATGCCCTATTTGTCAGCAGAACAAACAGGAGAACACTTACCCGGCAGGATTATTGCAGCCACTTCTGATTCCTAACAGGAAGTGGGAATGCCTGTCGATGGATTTCATTACGGGCTTGCCTAAAGCCCAAGGACGGGATTGCATATATGTGGTTGTGGATCGGCTAACGAAGTATGCCCACTTCTTTCTGATTACCACCACTTACACAGCTACACAGGTAGCAGAGGTCTTCTTCCGTGAGGTATTCAGACTACATGGGTTGCCTCGGAGCATAGTGAGCGACAGAGATAGTCGGTTTTTGAGTCACTTCTAGCAGGAGGTGTTCAGACTCTGTGGGACCGAGCACCAGTTACCACCCGCAGACCGATGGGCAGACGGAGATAGTGAATAAATGGGTGGAAGGTTACCTCAGGAACTATATTGCAGGGCAGCAAAAGGCATGGGTCAAGTGGATTCATTTGTGCGAGTATTGCTACAACACGACATTCCATATGACCATTCAGATGTCCCCTTTCATGGCGTTGTACGGTTATGAGGCGCCGAGTTTTCTGGATTTGCTACTGAGTGACAGTAGAGTGCCGAGTGCTGGAGACTTGTTGCAGGAGAGTCAGGATACTATGAGGGCTCTCAAGGAGAATATTGCCAAGGCACAGAATCAGCAAAGTAGTCGCAGATCGAGAGGACAGAGAGGTCTTTTGAGGTGGGTGACATGGTTTATCTTATGCTGCAGCCCTACCGTCAGTCTACTCTTAGGAAGAGTGGTTCAAGAAGCTTAAGCCACGATATTATGGTCCTTCGAATCCTGATCGTGTTGGAGAGGTGGCTTATGAGCTAGAGCTTCCTGACGGAGAGCAGGTACACAATGTTTTTCATGTGTCACGTCTCAAGAAGCGTTGGGCACCGTGTGGTACCTTCGCATTTACCTCCCTTAGATGATGAGGAAAGTTGATTTTAGTACTCGAGTCTATCACAGCGAGGAGAGCGATGCGTAGGAGGACTATCGAGAATATTTGGTGAAATGGAGAGATTTGCCGGTGGAGGATGCTACATGGGAGAGCGAGGATATTCCTGCGGCATCCGGAGTTGTTGCTTTCGAGGACAAGCAATTTGAGGAGGCGGACTGTCATGTCCCCTTCCATTGACATCTCTCGAGCTCACGATTAGCCTATTATACGACCTCGAGGTGATGGGATGGATAGGAGGGTCTTGATGGAGCTTGGCTACCCCAGTTGTCGAGAATTTTACCAGTTGGCTTTCGTTCGGGCTCATTCGGACACTATTTGCCTGAGTTGCTATTTTTAGCAGTATTTGGCACTCAGCGAGGCACCCCTGCTATTTTTAGCAGTATGGTCTGGTCATGTGAGGAATCACTCCCTTATTCACCAGCTTCAGACGGTTTGTGAATCGGATATATTTTGAGGGAGATATTAATATTTAATTGATTTAATTAAATATTAATTATTCGGAGCTTATAATATAAAGTTATAATATTTTAAATATTATAGCTTAAGTGATTTTGCTGAAGGGGTCGACCATCATGGAAGGGGCCATTTTTAATTATAATTTATAATTAAAAAATCAAGTTTGAAACTATTGAAATAATTAAAGGAAAAGTTCGAATTTATTTTAATGATGCCTTTTTGAGAGAATTCGCACTTTTGAGGAGATATAAGGGTTTCATTGGAATTCAAGCTCATTATGATATTGAATATTGAATTTTTAAGCAAGTCTTCTTCCGGAGAACGAAGCCTAGGGTTTCTGTCGTCTACAGACATTGGAGAACGAGCCATCTTCAGTGTTGCGATTCAGAGGCTGTGAAATACCAGCTGATCTATTGCTTCAGAGAGATTTCTTCATTCAGAAGTGATCACAGAACATTCACAGAGTATTATTATTCAGGGTTTTCAGTGTGAGATTTATCCAGCAGAGTTTCTTCAATTGAGGCGCCTATTTCATTGAGATCTGGAGATTCAAGAGAGAGCCGTACTTTTATTTATTTGCTGGCTGCTGTTTCAAGGCCGTACTATTTCTGTACCAAGCCGTACCATCTCAAAGGGCCGTACCTTTTTGTTCTGGACAAATCGCCTTCCATTTTGATCATCTGGCTTCTACCCACTTGGCGCATTTACCTCTGGATTATTCTTCTGGCATTTGACGGAGGGGCAAGTGGATATTTATTGCAGCCGCACCAGTTCTAGATCATTCTCAGCTTGCTGCAAATCAGGTTCTTTTGATCAATATTTGTCTTATCTTGTCTGTATATCTGAGATACCTTATTGTAATGGATATGGCAAAAATAATGCAAGCAATAGTTATTGGTTTCTGAGTTTATTTATGTTAGATCTGAGCTTCTTGTATCTATTAGCAATTTTATATCAATTTCTTTTCCAAAATCGCATTATCTCTTTATTGCACAAAAACCCAAAAAAATCAAAATACACCAAAACAAACAAAAATTACACAATTTCAAAGATTGGAGGAAACATGGGTTTCTACATGCTTGTGGATAACGTCGCTGATGAAGGATGCCCAATCATAATGCTCCTGCCCATATATGATGAGACCAATGATGTAATACATCCAAGGCTAGAAAACATTTGCATTTGAATGACCTGAAACACGATTCAAGAGTGTAATTAGAATCGAATACTCATCCTTGTACTCACCACGACCCACATTATTTGGCAATTTGTTCTTCACTTGCTTTAACCATCATTCTGCCATTTTACTTTGGCACTTGTCCACATCAACATTGAATGCATGCTCGCACTGCTCCATAGAAATAACCAAACTGTTTGTGTGTTGAGGGATACCAAAACTTCTTTCAATGTCCAAAGGCTTGAGACTGCAAATAACTCATCCATCTACTAACACTATCTCATGAGTAGCAAAGTTGTAATGCTTAATACAAGACATCACGAACTCAATACAATGAGCGGAGATAGGTATGGAAGCGGCCTCTAATAACCCGAACTACTAAATGTTCTGAATAATCGAATCTCTGATTTTGACTGGGTCTAAGACTGCCTCTGGCAACACCTTATGGAGATTCGTCTCAACTGTCCCGATGAAGTCATGAGTAAGGACTGATTTGGTCCTGTATTTGAGCTGAGTGTACTGTATTTTGAAAAACTCACCTGTTGACTGTGAACTCGACTATGTTCTGACAAGCTTTCTAAAAAACTAAAAATAGCCTGTTGAGGCTAAAAATAGCCTATTGAAGAGTCATTTTCAGTTGAGAAAATTAGAAACTCGAGAACTAATGCTCTAGAGTTAAAAATTCCTAAAAATTCAAGCACATGAATTTAATTCGAGGAAGCTATATAGAATCGATCCAACTGATCAGACTTGCCAAAATTTGCCAATTTCAGGAACACGCGAATTGAAATCTGAGAGAATTTTGAGAATCAAAGAGGAGAAAAGACGCTTTTTCTCTATGTTCTTCTATTAAAATCGCCCCCTGTTCTTCAAACTTGTTGATAATTGTGAACTTGAACCTGCAAAAGGAATTGTTTGATGCAATCGCCACTAAAAACTGATGATAAATTCGCCCAACCTGTAAAAATTTGCCTTTGCTCTGAAGAACTACGAATTTTGCTTAAACTGGATGAGTGTTTAATGATAGGCGCGATGAATAAATAGAGAAAATTCGCACCATAATGCTGAATGCAAGATTTAAAACCTCAACTGAAATAGAAAGCTTTTGATTGGACCCCTTCAGTTCAAACTGAGACTAACTTGAAGTCCAGAATAAAAATAATAATAAAAATATTCATCATGCAATTTGAAAATCCAACACAAAGAGGCGCCAATTTTAGAAAATTGCCCTTTAATGCTCAAATATGCAAAAATAAATATTTAATATTATTTTAATCAGTTGACAAACCACGTTGAGCTCTTGGATGGATTTGGCGAACTTCACTGATTTCGAAAAGTCCTCATTTGTCCTCATAGGCGTCCATTTGCTCAAGATATCACGCTTTTTATTTACTTCCTACTTTGTAGCTAACTACAAAGTTACGATTGGCCATATTCAACACTGATTTCTAGGTGACCGGGTGATGCTGAGACTGAGCAGGAATATTCATTGTGAAGCCTGTAGAGCAAGGAAGAAATGTCTGCTGGGAGTCATCACTGCAAAATCCATCATTTAACACCTCAGAAAATTAGGCGCCCTTGATTAAATTGATTTTCAGACACTAGACTAAGCCATTTCTCCATACTGCGATCTGACGCTTCAAAAGGCTGCTAATGATGAACAGTAAACCCTGCTAACTGGATGACAGGCTCACTGCGTGACTAGAGGTATTCTGCATCCAACGAATATACACAAGGCACCTGAAAGTTGCATTAAGGACCCCAAAAGCAAGGGCGCCCCTAGCCTAAAAAGGCTCAAACACCATTTTGACAAAGGTACAACTCTCAACCAGATGCCCTACTTCGACCTCTGATATCGGGAGCTGGGGTGACCTGATTCGCGCACCGTCTGTCTCAACGTGTAGCCAGAAGGGCCTACAAGAGATGTCTCTAAAGGCGACAAAGCAAGAAAACTGTTTCTAAGACCTCAAAGAGAAAGGCGCCTTTCCCAAGATGGAATAGACGACTAGACTTTGCCATTTTTTGAGTTGTCTTCATTTTTCAGTATTTTGCAAAGACCTCGCACGTACGAGCGTTCTCCAAATCCCGGAGGCTGACGGTTGGGCTCATTGGATAGCTGGAGTAATTGCGCACAAGTCTCATGAAGACTATGAAAGCAAATAACACCATCTGACAGGCCTCAAGGCTGGGCGCCCCTGGCCTACAGAGGCTATAGTGAATATTTAATGTTTCTCCACACTCTGATTTACGTGCCTGGTAGAATCTCTACCACGATCTTTCAAAATATTGGATTGACAGGCTGACTGGTGCGTTGCGAAACCGGACTAGAGTAGCACAGATGTCAGGAAGACCGCATCTATAATCTTAACCATCTCAAGGGTCATTTTGAAGGGCGCCCCTGGGCTACAGGGGCGCAATTTCACTATTTGAGAAATTTTCATGATGTGAAGTCTCCTTGTAATCTCATCTTCTGATCTTGACTGTCGGAGCTCTGGGTCTCGGATGTCTACATTTGGTAGCTCGTCGGATAGCCAGACTAGTTGTGAAAAGATTAGATGCATCAACAATCAGGAATAACAGAATCTGAACCTCCATTAAAGAGGGCGCCCCTGAGCTATAGGGACGCAAAAGCTGAAGAGTGACAAGCTTTTACAATCTGCAACCTCTGGAATCCTCAACTTTTGACGTCAGTTACCAGAGTTACGGACCTCGAATAACCTCGCAGGATAGCTCATCGGATAACTGGTGTAATTCCGAAGACATTGACTGTGTTTACAAGCACATGCCACAAAATTTGGGCCTTCAAAGAGAAGGGCGCCCCTGGGCTACAGGGGCGCAATTTTGCTTTTGCCTGAGAAATCTTCATAAATAGATCACTGAAATCTTCGTCTTGGTCACTGAAATGACCATGCAAAGGTATAATTGTCGTCGCGAAATGCTCCTCCATCGTGAAATACCTCGTTCTAAGTCTCCGATTCAGGTTCTGATCAACAGGTACTGCTTTTGACTGACACAACACTGACCAAACTCCATGCTTGATATTGCCCAAAAACTGTATTTGACATCATTTTAGCAAGGTTTAGACTCTTCTAAGCAAAATGCCTTGATGAAGGAAAAAAATTGGTTTGGGTACAACACAGAGCTTATTATAAATGCAAGAAAAAGTAAGTAACATTCATAGAGAAGACAAACACAGATCATGGAAATATGAAATTCTTTATATTATATTAAATTAATATTTAGATAATTTATTAATGGTCAATATTGTAATATATTAAATTAGATTAGATTATTTCTATTTTATTAACTTCTATTTCTTTTTAGAAACTTACTTTTAGAAACTTTGAATTGTAAAATCTATAAAGAGCATTTGCCTCTTTCATTTAATTTATTTTTAAGATTTTACCGTTTCATGGTATCAGATCAGGAAAAAAAAATTAATTCTTTTTTGGCACCGTTTCTGATTTTTGCGGTCCTATCGTTGAATGAAAATCGCCTTTTTCAACTCGTGAGGATTTCTCTTGGGTTTTTCATCAGATTTCTTGCAGGATTCGTGGATTTTCTTTGTTGTTTTCACGACTTCGTGTGTGCATGAATCGCATGGATTCGTGAAACAAAATCACGACATCCTTCTTTTTCACAAATCGCATCATCTCTTCATAGAAAAACGTGGGTTTCTTGCTGTTAAAATCGCACGGGTATTTTTGAAAAATCATGGCAACCTGAGACGTGTTTTTTTCGTGCGGGCTTTTGGTGTCTTTTGCTCGCATCGTAAGGGCTCCTTCTAGTGTCGCAAGTTGCTTTATTCCTGCGAGGGAGTCCTTTTTAAAATGTGTTTTGTTGTATCTGTTCATGTGCGAATTTTCTGAAGTACCGCGCCTAGGGTTTCCTGGGGATTTTCTTTCAAGATCGTGGGCGTCTATTTGTGGCATCAGTTTCAGATTTTCATAACATCATATTTTTTGGCATTTCTCTTCTCTTTTTCAGAATCGCAACTGCTTTCTTTGATTTTCTAGCGGGATTTCTTTTGCAAATTGTCGAGTTTACAGACTTGTGATTGTTGTTTGTGAACAAATCAAGGGTATGTGTTGCGATTTTTGACAAATTTTTGAGTTCGAGGGTTTTGTGCCTCTTTTCTGTTGGAATTTGTTTGAGGGATTTTTTGTGCAAGCTTGTGAAAAATGGCCTCCTTTTCTCACATTATGCTGGAAAGTAGTCAAAAATTCAACGGCCGCAACAACACTTGGAAGCAGCGTATGATGACAATATTTGAGTATCAGTGCCTTGACCAAATTGTTCTCAGCAACACTACACGTCCTACAACGAAGGGTAAAGATCAAGAAAAATTCGATGAGCAAAATCGGGAAGCCGTGATGCTTATGAAATTGTCGGTCACTGATGACCAACTGCCTCAGGTGTCGTCTGGCAAAACAACTAAAGAAATCTAGGATCTTCTGAAATATCTTCATGAAACATTCGACAAGAGTCAAGCGTTCTTTCTGAAGAACATGTTGTTCTCCATCATGATGGATGAGAAGACAACTCTGTAAGCACACTTGACAAAAATCAAGGACATCCGTGATCAACTAGAGGCTATTGTTCCAAAAATGGAGGAAGATATGGTAGTCATCACTCTAAAGAGTCTACCAAAGTCTTATGAGCACTTTATTAAGACGCTCAACATTACCCCAACTAATGTTGACTTGAAGTTTCTAGAACTTCGAACCAAACTTCTGCAGCAGGATCAATGGAGACAACAGTTTGGTAGCGATGCTAGTTCATCCTCCACAGAATAGGCATTTACTGCCAAGACATTTCAGAAGAATAAGGGCAAGAATCAGCCCTCTCAGTAGACCAGCCAAACTCAATCCCAGGACTCTTCCAAGAATAAGAACATTCAGTGCAACTATTACCACAAGTATGGTCACATGAAGAAAGATTGTCGGAAACACTTGGTTTTTGAACAGTCCAAGCAAGAAGAGAATAAACCTAAAGCCCATGTTGCAGAGCACAATGAGCAGGAGTCTGCGTTCTATGCCTTTATGGCCAAGAGTCCTGTAGATCATGTTAAATCCTCTGCCTAGTATATTGATTCAGGTGCATCTTGGCATTTCACTCATCATCGAGATTGGTTCATTGAGTACACGCCATTCAGAGATTATGTTATCTTTGGAGGAGGCGAAGAGTATACTGTTGTCAGAAAGGGCAACGTGCAAATTCATTCAGGGAGAAATTTAATATTTCTCAATGTATACTTTGTACCTAGCATGGAGCTGAATTTACTTTCAGTCAATCAGATCATGCGTCACTCTCAGCTAGATATTGTTTTCAGCATGCATACATGCAGCATTGTTGATAGAGAGACTTGCACTATAGTTGTTTAGGGACTTGAGGATCATGGTCTATATAGACTTGTTGATTCTGGTGATTCTCAAGAGCACGCTATGGCACCCAGGAGTACTTCCATCAACGACCTCTGGCATCAACATTATGGGCACTTGAATATGCATTATCTCTCTTAGCTATCTAGAGATAATCTAGTTGGTGGTCTACCTACGATTCAGACTCAAAATCATGGAGTATACGAAGCTTCTCAGGCTGGAAAGTAGCATCGGACTCCATTCTCAAATGGTGACTCATGGAGAGCTTCCAAGGTATTACAGTTGGTTCACGCTAATGTATGTGAACCAATGAACACTCCTTCAGTTACTGGTTGCAGGTATTTTCTGTTATTTGTTGATGATTTTAGTAGAAGAATGTGGGTGTATTTTCTTAAAAACAAATCAAAGGTGTTCGATATATTTTAGCAGTTTAAGGCCTTAGTTGAGAAAGATTCGGGTTCTCAAATAGTCACTCTTAGGTCTGATAATGGGGGCGAGTTTTGTTCTTCTGACTTCTCCAATTTATGTGTTGCATATGGCATTAAGCGCCAACTTACCAAACCCTACACCCTCAGCAGAATGGTGTCAATGAGCGTAGGAATCGCACCATTATTGAAATGGCTCGTTGTACGCTGGAGCATAGAAATGTTCCTAAGAAATTTTGGGCTGAAGCAATTTATACTGTAGTTTATCTTCTCAACCGGTCTCCTACTCATGTCGTTAAGAAGATGACTCCTGAAGAAGCCTGGTTTGGACACAAGCCTAAGATCAGCCACCTAAAATTTTTTGGCTCTACTGCTCATGTGTGGATTCCAAATGCCAAGCACACTAAGTTGGATTCCAAAAGCCAGAAACTCATGTTCACTGGTTACAGTGAGAATCATATGGCATATAAGCTAATTGATGTAGCCACAGATCGTCTCATCTTCACCCATGATGTTGTTGATGAAGCCAGTGGGCCCTTCTATCTGTCATCTCCTTCTGTGACCCCTAAGGATCAGTCTCTACGGGCTTCTGATTTGGGTGTTTTTCTTCCCCTAGCTCCGCCTGATGGGAGGGATTCTGCAATTGTACAGGCACATCAGCAAAATGTTCCTCCACCAGCCCCTCCTCAGGACAATTTGGATCCTAATCCAGCTGATTTTGTTCCAGCCACCCCTAGTGATGTTGTTCCTCCTGTTTCAGATATTGGTACTTCTACTCTCTGGCCTAAATGGTATGCTAAAACCATAAGTGATCTCCATGATGATGAATTGATTGAGGGTAGATTTGCTCGGAATAAGAGCAAGCAGCAAAATACAGTTAATTTTTCTCTTATGGCCAACCTTCACAGCATCTCTGAGCCTCAAACATATTCAGAGGCTAAAGGCATTCCTAAGTGGGAATGGGCTATGGAAGATGAACATCATAGTCTTCTGAAGAATAACTTGTAGAATTTGTAGGCACCAACCCATTGGAGACACCAATCCCCACTTGTAGAATTTGTAGGCACCAACCCACTGGAGACACCAATCCCCACAATTGAGCAACAACTCAGCAAGAGACACCAATCTCTTTGATATGAGGCACCAACCTCGTCAATATGGGGCACCAACCTCTCCAATATGAGGCACCAACCTCTTCAATAGAATCTTGTCTTCTTGAGAATAAATCTTCTTTACAAATAGTCTTAAATGATCTCCTTTTATATTCTCCTCCTCAAAATCTTCACACACAAATCTGCATATATTTGTTGATCATAATAAACAACTTCGTGCGATTCCTTCCAGCCCATCCATTTGTCGATTGAATAAATTAAATGATAGCTTAACGCTATTTAATTTATAAGAGACGTTTATTCTTGAAGAGGCACGAGTATTTTAGAAGTGCTATCTATATGTTAAAGCCAACATTGTGAAGAGGTGCGCTTTATCTTAATGGCACGAGTTCTTATGTGTGCCGACCTATTTCTTATTGGACGCGATCTTTCTCTAGACATTTGTTGGAGGCCGACTTGGAGGTTAATGAAGAGACACGTCTCTTATCCACTTATGTATTTATATTCATTGAGTTCCATCCATTCTGCATTCAGTTCATTCGATCATTGTTTTGTCTCAAGTGCGAATTCATTACAAGAGCAGCACAAGTTCATCATATGTGAAGTGCGACCTTGATGAAGTATTCAATTCTGTGTTAGCAGATTATATGTAATAGAATCTGTGTTAGTATCATCTGTTGATGCATTATTCTGGCCTCTCTCATTGGCCTCATTTGTACAAGTGTTTCTCTTCAAGAATTAATATATAAGAGATATATTAGTGTTGAGTTTTTCTCCCTCAAGAGGAGGGTTTTCCTAGGGTATCTGCTGCGTTATTGTGTCTGATTTTTGAATTAAATTTCTGTGCATTAATCTGATCACAAAACTAACATGGTATCAGAGCGGGTTTGAGAGGATTGTGATCAGATTTGTTCCTAAACAGCAATACTCTATTCTCTTCTTTGTTCATTTTTCTCTATAGTCAAGATGGTGAACGGTTTGAAGATTGAGGATAGACTCAAGGGAGCATCAAACTTCACATCATGGAGATTTAGGATCATGCTTACCTTGCGTGAAAATGACTTGGGTGAGTTTGTGGAGTCCAGTGTTCCTGAACCTGAGGAAGAAGAAGAGAAGTTGCAGTGGGTGAAGAAAGATATTAAGGCAATGAAGATATTGGTTGATTCTGTTAAGGATCATATTGTTCCTATCGTCTCTAAGTTGACGACAGCAAGAGATATGTTCAAAACATTTGAAGAAATGTACGAAATCAACAATACTAGCCGAGCACTTGCACTGAAGCAACAACTACACCATGTGAAGATGGCGAAAGGAGAATCAGTGATTGCATACTTCATGAGCATTTCAGATTTGAGAGATCAGCTCTTGACAATCAGGCATATGGTTGATGACAAAAAACTTGACGATGCTTGCTCTCAATGGTTTACCTTTGTCTTGGGAATCCTACATTCAAGGAGTCAGTGCAAGATCAAAATTGCCTAAGTTTGATCGCCTAAGATCAGATTGCATTCAAGAAGAATCAAGGTTGTTGGCAAGAGGCGTTGGTCAAAGTTCAAAGAATGAAGATATTCATGTTCTCGCCTCCCATGCTTCAAAGAAGAAAGGAAAAGATGGAAGGAAAGGATTCTTCAAGAGGAATCGAGATAAGGGAAATGATGATGCACCTCCCTCCAAGAAGAAAAGAGACATGTCCAAGATTCAATGCTTTAGGTGTGATAAGTTTGGGCACTTTGCTAAGCATTGTCCAACTAGACCTAAGCAACAAGCCACCGTTGTAGATGTTGACGATGCTTCTCCGCAAAAGGATTCAAGTGAATATTTGTTCTACTCGGCATTGTCAAGCAGTGTACCTACCGACACCAACACTTGGCTGATTGGCAGTGGTGCTTCTAGACACATCACTTGTTTTAAGGAGCACCTATCAAGTTTGGTGGAGAAGGAGTTTTCCAAACAAGTTATTATTGGAGATGATGCTGGCTATTCCGTAAAAGGAATTGGGACCTCTACTCTTCATCTGGATTCCGGCATTACACTTCAGTTGAGAGATGTTTTGTATGTCCCAGGAATCAAGCGCAATCTTATTTCTATTTCAGCCCTAGAAGATGAAGGATATCAAGTTGCCTTCTCCAAAGGCAAAGTTCTTGTGTGGATGGGGAATTCCAGTTTCAAGGAAGCTCAAGTAATTGGTGTTAGACATGAAAGCCTCTATAGGCTATGTACGCGTCCTCTACAAGCTTTGGTTCATGATTCTTCAAGTCTATGTGATCTATGGCATCGAAGATTGGCGCACCTCCACTTCTGAGCCTTACCTATCATGGAGAAGATGGTCACGGGACTTCCCAAGTTCAATCAGGAGCATGAAGGAACTTGCAAGGGATGCGCCATGGGTAAGAATTCAAAAGCCCCTTTCCATAGTAGAGAAAATAGATCTAAGTGCATTTTAGACCTTATTCATTCTGACTTATGTGGACCTATGTCTGTTTCGTCTTTGAGTGGATTCTTGTATTATGTTTTGTTTATTATGACCACTCCAGGAAGACTTGGATTTATTTTTTGAAATCTATAGAATCTGAGGAAGTATTAGGAAGGTTTAAAGAGTTCAAAGCTTTGGTAGAGAATCTTTCTAGTAAAAGAACTAAGGTCCTCAAATCTGACAATGGAGGAGAATACACCTCTAGTTGCTTTCGAGATTTTTGTATTGATGCAGGGATTAAGAGGTAGTTCTATGTCCCCTATAATCCTCAACAGAATGGTGTTGCAGAAAGAAAGAACAGGACAATCGTGGAAGCAACAAAAGCCATGATTCATGACCAAGATCTACAAACCTTCTTATGGGCCGAAGCTTCCAAGACTGTAGTATATGTTTAGAATATAAGTCCTCACAAGATCTTGGAGAACATGACTCCAGAAGAAGCTTTTACAGGGAAGAAGCCCGAGGTTAGTCATTTGAGGATCTTTGGATGTCCTGTCTCTGTTCATGTTCCAAAAGAGAAGAGAACCAAGTTGGAGCCTTCTGGCAAGAAGGGAATCTTTGTGGGCTACAACAAGACTTCAAAAGCCTACAGAATATACATTCCTAGACAGAAGTTGATCGAGATCAATAGGGATGTCACATTCAAGGAAGATGTTGCATTCAGGAGATCCAGGGGCATTCATATGGAGATCGATAATGAAGAGTCTTCTCAGGATATGGAAGTTGACCATACTCTTGAGATTCAGAGGGAGACTTCTAAACCAAAGGAAGATGTTGATCCAGTTGAGCCCTTGGAACCTACTAACGGGCCTACCGATATTGTGCTTAGAAGAAAGAGACCTCTTTGGGCTAAACAAACTATGCAAGAGGCTAAGAGATTTGCAACTCCTAGAGGAACATTCAGAGAAAGTAAAAGGCCACATAAGTTCTCCAGTTATGTTGCCTTGATGAGTCAAATTATTGAGTCTGAGCCTTCTAGTGTGGAGGAAGCTTCCAGTCAACAAGTTTGGAAAGAAGCTATGACAGAGGAGTACCAATCAATTCTCAAGAATGATGTTTGGGACATTGCTCCTAGACCCGAAGGCAAATCTGTGGTATCTTCGAAATGGCTCTTCAAGATTAAGCATGCAGTTGATGGGAGCATAGAGAAGTACAAGGAAAGATTTGTGGCTCGTGGTTTTTCATAGAAAGAGGGAATTGATTATGAAGAAACATTTGCTCCTATTGCTCGCTACACTTCTATCAGAACCATCATTGCCATTGTTGCATCTAGAGGATGGAAGATTCATCAAATGGATGTGAAGACAGCTTTTCTAAATGGTGTGATAGAGGAAGAAGTTTACATCGAGCAACCTGATGGGTTCGAGGTACATGGAAAGGAGTCTCATGTTTGCAAGCTGAAGAAGGCCTTGTATGATCTTAAGTAGGCTCCTCGTGCATGGTACGAAAGAATTGATCATTACCTATCAACTTTGGGCTTCTTGAAGAATGATGCTGACTCTAATCTATACTTTAAGGTAATTGATGGTGATGCATTGATTTTGGTTTTATATGTTGATGATTTGATCCTTACTGGAGAAGATCACCTGATTCTCAAGTGTAAGAAGGAGTTGGCTTCTGAATTTGAGATGAAGGACCTTGGGTTCATGCATTACTTCCTTGGCTTAGAAGTCTGGCAGAAACCAGATGAGATGATCCTGATTCAAGGGAAGTACACCATTGATGTACTTAAGAGGTTTGGTATGATGGATTGCAAATCCATGTCTACACCCATGGAGACCAACCTACATAAATTGAAGGAGGCTGCAGCTAGTTCAGACTTGGTGGATCCTACATTGTACAGACAACTGATTGGGTCCTTGATGTATCTAGTTAACACTAGACCTGATATTTGTTATGCAGTGAGTGCACTTAGCCAGTTCATGTGTGAACCAAGACAAATATATCTTGTTGCAGCTAAACATATCCTGAGATACTTGTGTGGCATAGTTGGATATGGGTTGAGATATACTTCAGATGCTGACTTGGAGTTACATGGTTATACTGATTCTGATTGGGCAAGATGTGTTTCAGATCGGAAGAGTACCTCTGGTTGTTGCTTCAGTTTGGGTTCTATTATGATATCCTGGTGCAGCAGGAAGCAATCATCTGTGGCATTGAGTACAGCAGAGGCAGAATACATTGCAGCTTGTATGGCAGATCGGGAAGCAGTATGGCTTCGTAAGCTCCTTGCAGGATTGTTTGGACAATCAATGGAGCCTACTATCATTCATTGTGATAATGAGAGTTGTGTGAAGCTTTCTGTCAATCCTGTGTTCCATGACAGAACCAAGCATGTTGAGATCAAGTACCACTATATCAGAGATATGGTATTGAGGAAGGCTATACAATTGAAGTATATCAGCACTGATGAGCAGACGGCAGATATTCTCACCAAGCCTCTCTCCAGAATAAAGTTTGTGTACTTTCGAGATAAGCTTGGTATGGTGGAGAATCCAGCCTTAACTGAGAGAGAAACTCAATATCAGTGATAGCCTTTAATGAGTTCTTCTCAATGAGAGAAGTTCGAGGTGAAATCCCTTGTTAATGCATTTTCCTCTGAGACGGAGGAATTTGAGGTGCAAGCCCTTGTTAATGCATTTCTCTTTGAGATTTGAGGTGAAAGCCCTTGTTTCAACCTTCTGAGCAGAGTCATGGTGGACGTCATGTGTGTGACTCCATGACACATCTTGTACTTGTGAAAGTCATGTTGAGGTGACAACATCATGCAAGTGATGAACATTCGTACACACCATAGTATGGTTGTAGCCATTATGGTTGATATCATGTTGAGGTGATATCTAATATCACGTTGAGGTGATATTCTTCTTTTCACATTTGGTTGTAGCCAATGTGGTAGACATCACGTGGAGGTGATATGTCTTGTACAACTGGAAGTACTCTCCCTAGCTGAGAGGGAGTGTTGATGATAATAAACAGCTTCGTGCGATTCCTTCCAGCCCATCCATTTGTCGATTGAATAAATTAAATCATAGCTTAATGCTATTTAATTTATAAGAGACGTTTATTCTTGAAGAGGCACGAGTATTTTAGAAGTGCTATCTATATGTTAAAGCCAACATTGTGAAGAGGTGCGCTTTATCTTAATGGCACGAGTTCTTATGTGTGCCGACCTATTTCTTATTGGACGCGATCTTTCTCTAAACATTTGTTGGAGGCCGACTTGGAGGTTAATGAAGAGACACGTCTCTTATCCACTTATGTATTTATATTGATTGAGTTCCATCCATTTTGCATTCAGTTCATTCGATCATTGTTTTGTCTCAAGTGCAAATTCATTACAAGAGCAGAGCAAGTTCATCATATGTGAAGTGCGACCTAGATGAAGTATTCAATTCTGTGTTAGCAGATTATATGTAATAGAATCTGTGTTAGTATCATCTGTTGATGCATTATTCTGCCCTCTCTCATTGGCCTCATTTGTACAAGTGTTTCTCTTCAAGAATTAATATATAAGAGATATATTAGTGCTGGGTTTTTCTCCCTCAAGAGGAGGGTTTTCCCAAGGTATCTGCTGTGTTATTGTGTCTGATTTTTGAATTAAATTTCTGTGCATTAATCTGATCACAAAACTAACAATATTCTCTTTATTAAATATTCATACACAAATCTACATATATTCTCTTTCTTAAATCTTCATACATAAATCTACATATATTCTTCTTCTTAAATCTTCTTGTTCTTGAATGATATATCTTTGTGTCTCACACACTTCTCTTTTTCACAAATCTGTTTGTATGATATTACATTTATTCCACTCTCCTCTCACATTTCTTATTCCATTTTATATCTTCATATTTCTATGAAGAGATACATCCTTTCAAATAAATGACCCTTCAAATAGTCATGACTCCTCTTAAAAAATAATTGCTGCCTTTTCACACATATCCAAAATAATATATATTTTTATCCTCCACACACTTCTCTCTTGACTAATAGATCTTCCTTTCTATTCCACACACATCTCTCTCTTACATTCCATAAACTCTATTTATATCTTTACTTCTCAATTAAGAGTTGCATCTCTTTGAAAAGAGATAACTATTAAAAAAGGACATGTCTTTTTGTTAAGACTCCACACACATCTCTCTCTTACATTCCATAAACTCTATTTATATCTTTACTTCTCAATGAAGAGTTGCATCTCTTCAAAAAGAGATAACTCTTAAAAAAGGATATGTCTTTTTTGTTAGAATATATTATATTCTTGTATTATTAATGGTCAATGTTTTCTTTTTTAGCTTTAGGCTGTTACTGTTTCTACAGTAACTTTAGGTAGGTAGATAATTAATATCTACAGTGCTTTATGCACTTCTATATATTGTAACTTTTTTATGTTAATAATAAGAAACTTTTACCATTTACATGGTATCAGAGCGCGTTAGGGTTTCTGGGCATTTTTTAGAAAGTCTGTAATTCGTGAAAAATTCATGTGAGACTTCTAAGAATTTCGTGGGTCCTAAAAATCGGATTTTTTATCTGATTTTTTGTAAAAATCGTGTGTTCTAGGGCACGATTTTCTATTTGGCCGCAATTCAGCCCTTCGTCTATCGCGTTTTTTGTCTTCTCCTGAGAGTAGATCATTTGTGGGCGTTTTTACTGGGCGCAATTTACAGATCTTCTGGCCACGCGTTTGCTTTTCTAGTGTATTCGCGTCGTTTTTTTCCTCTAGCCGCATTCTGACTTTATCTGGCGCGCGTTTTTTTTTTGCATCTCTTGGATGCGTTTCTGTATCTGTCTCTGGGCGCGGGTTTTTTTGTCCTGGGCACGCGATCTTCAGTTCTCTTTACCTGCGTTTTTCGGCTCCTCTTATAGACGCGTTTTTTTTCTAGTTTTTAATCCGCGTTTTGAAGTTTTTTTGAGCCGCAAATTTGTGTGCGTTCAACCCGCGTTTTCGTGCCAGTTTAGGGTCGCGTTTTCTGCATTTTTTCGAAGCTCCCATGGCCGCCTAGGGTTTCTGCCAGCTCGACTAGGGTTTTGACCCTCTATTTGAAGTCAAAAAATTATTTTGACTACAGATTCCTTCTGGGTTTTCCGATATCTCAACTAGGTCATCGTCTTTTTTTTGGGTACCTCGTTTTCCGTGCCTTGAAATTTGTGTTGTCAAAATTTTCTAGGTATTCTTCCATTCTTCTGGGTTTTTATTTATCTTTTCTGGGTTTTCAGTAAAACCTCAAAATCCGTGTTAGGGTTTCTGTATTTCTGTTTTCTGTGCATTATTTTGTCGTCACCAGTTTGACCGCAAGGTACGTGATGGCATCTCTAACGAATATCATGCTCGAAAGCAGCCAGAAGTTCAACGGGAAGAATTACAACACCTGGAAGCAGCGCATGTTGACGATCTTTGAATATCGTTGTCTCGATCAAGTCGTCTTGGGGCACTCAACTCGACCCACTATAGCCGAAAAGGATCAGGATAAATGGGATGAACGCAACCGAGAAGCCGTGATGCTCATCAAGCTTTCTGTCACTGACAATCAACTGTCGCAACTGCCGTCAGGCAAAACAGCTGCTGAGGTATGGACAAACCTGAAGGATCTTCATGAAACGTTAGATAAGAGTCGTGCGTTTTTTCTTAAGAACATGCTTTTTTCAATAATGATGGACAAGAAGCACACCACTCTTCAAGAGTATCTGACAAAGATCAAGGAGATTCGCGACCAACTGGAAGCCATTGGACGAAAGATGGAGGAAGAGGACATGGTCGTCATTACTCTGAAGAGTTTGCCAAAATCTTACGAGCATTTCATTGAGACGCTCAATATTACTTCAACAAATGTTGACCTGAAGTTTCCAGACTTGTGTAACAAGCTTCTACAACAGGATCGTTGGAGACAGCAGTTTGGAAGCAGTGCCAGTTCGTCCTCCACAAAGCAAGTGTTCTCTGCCAAATCTTCTGCTAAGAACAAAGGGAAGGCTCAATCTTCTCAGCCGAAAGGCTTTGGTTCTTCTCAGGACAGCAAGAAGAAGAAGAACGTTCAGTGCAATTTTTGCCACAAATACGGTCACATTAAGGCTGATTGTCGCACTCGGTTGGCTTCTGAACAAAAGAAGCAGGGAGGATCTCAACCAAAAGCACATGTCGCCGAGCACACTGAGCAGAAAGAGTCTGCATTCTATGCTTTTATGGCCAAGAGAACTGTCGATCCGGTACATTCTTCTACCTGGTATATCGATTCAGGGGCATCGCGGCATTTTACTCATCGTCGGGATTGGTTCACAAAGTTCGAACCCTTCTCTGATTCAGTCATTTTTGGAGGAGGCGAAGAGTACACAGTTGCTGGTAAGGGCACTGTCCAGATTCACTCAAGGGGAAGAAATTTACTCTTTCTTGATGTCTACTATGTTCCAGGCATGGAACATAATCTCCTCTCAGTTAGTCAAATCATGAGGCATTCTCCCCAATTGGATGTTGTTTACAGTTCGTCCACCTGCAGCATCGTTGATCGGGAGACTCGTACAACAATTGCTATGGGACTTGAGGATCATGGTCTGTATCGACTTGCTAATTCCGGTGATTCTCAGGAGCACGCTCTAGCAGCCCGATGTACAACCATCAGCAAACTTTGGCATTAGCGTTATGGGCACTTGAATGTCCACTACCTCTCTTAGTTATCTCAGGAGGGTTTTGTTGCTGGTCTACCTGAGATCCAAGCTGGCAATCGGACACCGTTCTCGGATAGTAACTCTTGGCGAGCCTCCAAGGTACTTCAACTGGTTCACGCTGATGTATGTGGACCGATGAACACTCCTTCTATAACTGGGTCCAGGTACTTTTTATTGTTTGTTGATGATTTCAGTCGGAAAATGTGGGTGTATTTTTTGAAACATAAATCAGATGTGTTCAGCACCTTTCAGCAGTTTAAAGCCTTAGTTGAGAAGGAATTAGGTTCTCACATTGTTACTCTAAGGTCGGATAATGGGGGGGAGTTTTGTTCAACTGACTTCTCTACTTTTTGTGCTACACACGGCATTAAGCGCCAACATACCACACCCTACACCCCTCAACAGAATGGTGTCGTTGAATGTAGGAATCGCACCATTACTGAAATGGCTCGTTCTATGCTGGAGTACAGAAACTGGGCTGAAGCAATCTACACTGCCATCTACCTCCTGAATCGGTCACCTACACAGGCCATTAAGAAGATGACTCCAGAAGAAGCCTAGTCAGGACGCAAGCCTAAGGTGGGCCATTTGAAAGTCTTCGGTTCTACCGCTCATGTATGGATTCCAGACGCTAAGCGTACCAAGTTGGACTCCAAGAGCCAGACACATATGTTTGTTGGCTACAACGACAATCACAAAGCCTACAAGTTGGTTGATGTGGAGACAGATCGTCTCATATTCAGTCGTGATGTTGTGATTGATGAGACTACTGGTCCATTTGTTCCTACTACAAGTCCTGCGGATCAGCCTATGAAGGTTCCTGATGAGGGTGTTCGTCTTCCTCTTGGTTCCCATGATGGGAGGGCTTCAGAGCATTCTGACTCTGAAGATGAGGAGTCTACTGATCATGATCTCGCACCACCTGACTTTCCTCAAGATTCACATCCAGATGACTTGTTCCAGAAATCCCAGGAGATGTTGTTACTCCTATTCCAGATGTTGGTACTTCTACTCGTTGGCCTAAGTGGTGGGCCAAGACAATTGGCGATCTTCATAATGATGAACTCATTGAGGGCCGATCAACTCGTAGCAAGAGCAAGCAACAACACACAGTCAACTTCGCTCTTATGGCCAACATCCACAGCATCTACGAGCCTCATACATATTCAGAGGCTAAAGGAATTCCAGAGTGGGAAAGTCAATGCAGACAGAATATCATAGTCTTCTGAAGCATCGCACTTGGGTTCTCTCTGATCTTCCTCCTGGGAAGAAACCTATCAGCTGCAAATGGGTTTACAAGGTCAAGTATCATGCCGATGGTACTTTGGATAAGTACAAGGCCAAATTGGTTGCTCAGGGATTCACACAGCGGGAGGGCATTGACTACGAGGATACTTTTGCTCCTACTGCCAAGATGAGCACAATTCGTCTTCTTCTCGCTATTGCAGCCCAATTTGGATGGACAGTTCATCAGATGGACGTCAAGAGTGCCATCCTCAACGGTGATTTGCAAGAAGAAGTCTACATGACGCAACCTCCTGGTTTCAAGGTTGCCGGTAAAGAACAACAGGTGTGTAGGCTCGTGAAAGCACTCTATGCACTGAAACAGGCTCCCTGTGCATGGTACTTCAAGATTGATTAGTACTTGGTTGATCATGGTTTTCAACACAGCCCTTCTGACAATAATCTATATGTCAAACACTCTGGTGATGATATTCTCTTTCTTGTTGTCTATGTTGACGATTTGATCATTACTGGCAGTTCAACACATTTGATTGCAACAATCAAACAAGCTTTGTGTCAGACTTTTGACATGACAGATTTGGGGCTTCTCCATTATTGTTTGGGTATTGAAGTTTGGCAAACCGATGGTAGCATCTTTATCTCTCAGTCAAAATATGCCAGAAATTTGCTTGACAAATTCCGGATGCAGGATTGCAAACCTGCCTCCACACCCATGGAGAAGGGGCTGAAGTTGTCAGCCAACTCTGATTCACCTCCGGTCGATGAAACGACCTTCAGGCAACTAGTGGGCAGTCTCATCTACCTTGCTGCCACTAGACCTGACATCAGTTTTGCAGTGAGCTACATTTCTCGCTTCATGACAGCTCCAAAAGCTGATCGTTGGATTGCAGCGAAGCGGGTGCTGAGATATGTTAAGGGCACTTCAGATTATGGCATTCTGTATAGCAGATGCAAGGATCCAAAGCTGATTGGTTACACAGACTCAAATTGGGCAGGTTCAGTGGATGATATAAAATCTACTTCTGGGTATGTATTCAGTTTGGGTATAGGTGCTGTAACATGGACCAGCAAGAAGCAACAGGCAGTGGCTCTTTCCTCGACAAAAGTTGAATATCGAGGAACCGTTAAAGCAACATGTGAGGCAGTTTGGCTTCGTAGGATGCTTTCTGACATGCATATGTCACAAGCAGGACCTTCTCCCTTGTACACTGATAATCAAGGGGTGCTCAAACTGGCCAAAAATCCAGTCTTCCATGAACGTACCAAGCATGTTGAGCTTCATTGTCATTACATACGCCAGCTGGTAGAAGACGGATCAGTTCAGCTGCAGTATGTTCCAACAGCGGATCAGACTGCAAACATTCTCACCAAGTCTCTAAGCCCGAATAAATTTGTAAAATTCAGGGGGCAACTTGGTGTTGTTGATGGATTGACTTGGTGTTGTTGATGGATTGACCATTAAGGGAGGGTGTTAGAATATATTATATTCTTGTATTATTAATGGTCAATGTTTTCTTTTTTAGCTTTAGGCTGTTACTGTTTTTACAGTAGCTTTAGGTAGGTAGATAATTAATATCTACAATGCTTTATGCACTTCTATATATTGTAACTTTTTTATGTTAATAATAAGAAACTTTTACCATTTACATTTTTGTTGAGACTAATTGCTGCCTTTTAATACTTTTTCTTTCTCCTTTTGATTTCTCCTTAATGGCTGCTTTTAAATGATCTATTAATTTCTTTTTCTTCAATGGTCATGGCTCTCCAACAAGTCTCTTGACTATTCTTAACCAGATCTTCAATTAATAATATTCATTCACTTCATTCTTCTATATTCCTCTTATTTACTTTATGCTACATATTCTAATTCCATACACTTCTAATTTGAATGATAAAACCTTCCTCCCTTTTTTTATTCTTCACTCACTCTTGAATGATAAAACTTCCCCACACATAACATCTCATGGAGTGACTTCTCTTATACTCATCATGAGACACAACCCTTCACCGTACCCTTGTGACTTTTGGTTAAAACTAATCTTTATTTAATTAATTAATTTCTTTATCATGTAAGAAGCATTTAATAATATATCTTCTATTCATTCCTTTATTGATATTTGATTCAATCCATTATTGCTATATCTTTTGTTACTCCACTCACACACTTCATCTTTTATCCACTCTTCTCGATCTGATTTTACTTGGTCTTCGAACATCAATTAGTGGCCTTTGGCCTTTGTCCATCATACGATTTCTTCTATTGACAAAGTGCTCTTCTCACCTTTGACATCAATGACAATATTCTAACAATCTCTCATACTCTTTTGACATCAATGACAATCAATTCCAATAGGCCATACTATTCTTCTTACCAATCATACCATTTTCAATTTAAGGCACGCCAAACAAATGAGATAGGCCATACTAGTGCAAAATAACTTTAACATTTATTTTGCAAGCAGATTTGTTAGACTGGGAGAACCAACTTGATTTATATTACCATGAATAGGCTGAATCATTTTGAAGAAATTTGCTGATTCTTCAGGGAGTTGAGCTGACCATTCATTTTATATGTTGGTTGTTCATTTTACATGCTACTTGTACCTTGGAGCCTCTCTTTACTTAAATACAGTCATGCCTTGTACCTTCTTTGGCAAGGTTGAATATGTACAAATCAAGAAATCATCAGCATCAAGTTGAGTAAATTTCCATTGAGGGGACAAGGTATGACTGTATTTAAGAGAGGCTACAAAGTAAAGACAAAAAGTTTAAGCCAGTTCCGTTTGAGAATCTAGAGAGTATGTGGATAAAAATGCTTTTCAAAGTGGATCTGTCTCCTTAGGTTGTACTCTATTATGAATGTTGAAAATTTACACTTCTTAAGTCCTTATATGCAAATATATCTCCAAGTGCAAAAAATGTTAAGGGAGTCTGAAACATAGTACATATGGAAACTGTGCTTGGGAGATCATTTGTTTGGTTGAAGTAGAGATCCATTGCTTCATTAAGAAGCCAAATTTGTTGAGGATCCAAGGTCCACCTTGGAAGGCTCTATCTTTTGCCCGCTTTGCATTGAAGACGGACATCAAATAGTCCTTATGCATTGTTAGTCTAAACTATTCTAGTTAATTTCACATTATTTTGATCGTAAGGCATTAGAGTTCTCAGTCAGAGAAAATCTCCTTAAACCTGCAAATTGAAGCTCTGTCCTTTAGCAGCCACAGTATTTGATAAATTTCTTCCATGGGAAAACTGAATTTATGTGGCAATTCCATTTTCAGATAGCAGCCAATTTCCTCTTTAGCTGGGGAGTTCGGACAGCTAACAATTCTCTTTGCATGCTTTTTGCATTGCCTTTAATGATTTTCATTGGTTCTAGCACAGATGCAGTTTATGAATTGATGGTTCAGGGGAGTGTAGTTTGAGGTGGCAACCGTTGTCTACCAGGGTTACCCGGGGTCCAAATCACCCGTACGGGAAACGCCCTGACTGGGACGGCCGACAGGACGGGGGGGACGGCTGAGCCGCCCCTCGATCCCGTCGCCCTCGCTTTTAGCCAAACACAAAAAAAAAAGCAAAAAATTTAAAAATAAAGCCCTGCCTATGTGGCATGCGTGGGCCCCACCATTTTTTGCTCTCTTATGAATGAAAGGAGGCCTCTAAAAGTTCATTATTTTCATTTTGTTTGTGTAGGGAGCCAAGGG
This sequence comes from Sequoia sempervirens, assembly GCA_007258455.2. Taxonomy (NCBI): domain Eukaryota; kingdom Viridiplantae; phylum Streptophyta; class Pinopsida; order Cupressales; family Cupressaceae; genus Sequoia; species Sequoia sempervirens. The sequence goes on from VDFB02353295.1 coordinate 98,878, forward strand.
TTTGAGAAGAAAAAAAATTGCAGCCATTGAAGGAGAAGGAGCAGCTGTTTGAAGGAGGAGAGGAGGTTGAAAGAGTGTTTGTTGGGAGTGCAAATCCATTAAAAAGGTATGCATTTTCTTTCACCATTCTTTTTTTTTCATTTTTTTTGCAAAATATGAAGTATGCATAGTCTGATTTTTTTTATTTTTTTCATTTTCAGTCAACACTTGCATTCTAAAAACAAAAAACATGAGCAACAGTGAGGGTGGGAGTGATAGTGAAGTTGAAATGCAAGTTAGAAGGCAAACTAGAGAGCAAATAACCCCTACCCAACACCATCATTCATCAACCAATTCCAAAACTATGAAGGACTATGCAAAACACCCAATAGACAAAAAAAAACCATTCCTTCAATTTGTGACAGCCATGGGTGAAAGACAAAAAAATTCAGGGGGGAGTAGGGTTTGGTTGTGCCATGTTTGTGAAAAGGAGTTTAGGGGCAGCTACACTAGAGTTAGGTCTCATTTTTTGGGTGAGGTGGGCCATGGAGTTAGAACGTGTCCTGCATTGACAGATGCACTATTTATAGAGTGCCAAACAATTCAAATGGAGTGTGATGGTGGGGTTCAAACCAGGTCTCCTTCTTTCCCAAGTTCACAATCGTCTATGCCTACTCCTACTCCTAGTCCTTCCACGGTTGGTAGTAGTGTTATCTTAAGAGGAAAGAGGAAGGTGATTGGTGGTGATAAGGGAGCCTTAGTTGAGTCCATGTTTCAAAACCAAGCACGAGAAAACTGTGAATCCTCCATTGCCAAATTCTTTTTTGCCCATGCCATTCCATTTCATGTGGCCCGTTCCTCTTATTTCAAACAAATGGTGAAAGACTTAGTCGTTGTTGGTCCTTCATTTGTACCCCCTGGAGATCATAAGCTACGCACCACCCTCCTAGACAAAGAGTACTCCAAAGTTAATGTGTTAATGGAGGAGATGAGGCAAACATGGATGAGGACGGGGTGCTCTATAGTGATGGATGGGTGGACTGATTGTAGACGTCGGCCACTCATCAATGTCATAGTCACATGCCCTGCTGGTTCTTATTTTCTTAGAGCCGTAGATTGTTCAGGGAGACGTAAGGATGCTGACTTCCAATTTTCCATTTTGAGAGATGCCATAGAGGAGGTTGGGGCTGCAAATGTGGTGCAGGTGATCACCGATTCAGCACGTGTGTGCAAATCGGCTGGGTTGATGGTGGAGGGTACTTACAGGCACATATTTTGGACCCCATGTTGTGTTCATGCATTGAACAATGCATTGAAAGACATAGGGAAGATGGATTGGGTGAAGAAAACGGTGGCAGAAGCTAGAGAAATTCAGATGTTCATTTGCAACCACCACACCTCACTTGCTCTTTTCAGGACATTTTCAAAGAAGGAGTTTCTCAAACCTGTTGATACAAGGTATGCCATTTACTTCATTTTGTTTCACTTTCAATTAGTATTCATAATCTGATTTTGTTTTAAATTTTTATTTTTTAATGAATCATTGAATTAATGAATGTAGATATGCCACATACTTCATCCTATTGGAGAGGATGCTTGAGGTGCATGAGCCTCTACAACTGATGATGGTCAATGCTGAGTGGACTAGATGGCCTAATGCAAGTTCCACTCAAGGAAAGGGCATCAAACAAAAGATCCTCGATGATGATTGGTGGGCCAATGTGAGGTAAGACATATTAGATGGCTGATTTTCATATTAAATTTCTGATTTTAATATTTTAATTTTATTGTCCAATGTTCCAACTTTTGAAGTTTCTAACATGTCAAATAACTTGTCAACTAATTATTTTGAACTTTTTGTTTGCATTTTGCAGATATATTTGCTCCTTTATCTCGCCCATTGTAGATGTCATTAGATATGCTGATACAGACTCTCCTAGTCTTGGAGAGATATATGAGACATTTGACACTATGCTTGGGAAGATCAGGCAAGTTATTTTGGCAAAGGACCCCACTTTGGATTTATATGAGCAACACATTAGGCCCATTGTGACGCGGAGGTGGAATACAATGAACACCCCGCTTCATATGGCTGCCTTTGCTCTAAATCCAAAATGGTATGTGTAGAAGGGATGGTACGGAAGTGCAATGCATTTAATGACAGTACGGCTTTGACAGAAATTTAAAATAAATTCTTAATAAAATACTAGATCCTCAATAAGGTAGCAAATACAAGCTAAGATGAATGCGCCTCTTTTATTTCTTCAACTGGAAACAGTACAATGCAATTTTGAAACATGCAAGGTAAAAGAATGAATTTTATTGAGAAAACCTGGTGATGGCTGTCACAGCTGAAAGGTACAGAATTGTACGGCTATCATAAATGCTTGGTCTTTCTCCAGTCTGTTGATTCCCAATATCTCCAGCAACTCCCAGCGCCTCCAGATGGTGAATGAATGAGAACTAAGGATAGGCGTATGAGTTAGACAAAGAACACGTCCTTTATTGCTGGTACGGCCTGACAGAAATGTACGGCCTTCAGATCAGCATTGAATATGGTACGGACTTCTCCAATAAGCAAAGTTTGGATCTCTGAGATGGGCGCCTTGATGAACAAATGGTATCTGGATGAAAACCTCTGAAGAATCTCTGACAAATACAATATCTGAAGCTCTATAGTTTTCTCTGGATAAGAAAACCTCTGTTTGCAATAAATCAAGTGATATTGCACTCTCTGAATTGCTTCCCGCTGGAGATGGCTCGTTCTCCAAGGAATCGAACGTGAAACCCTAAGTCTCAGGCTCAGACCAAAAATTGATCAATATCAAACTCAATAATCACATAATGGGCTCAATTCCCAAGGCAAATCCTCAAATACACTGAAAAGTAGATTCCCTTGAAAATAGGGTTTTAATGAAATATTCATATTTTAATATTTTCCATTCTCCATAGTTTCCCCACTGGATATTTAAATATTATTTAAATGTCAACTGGCCCCCTTTTCATTGGCGCACCCCTCAAGGAATAAACACTTAAGTTATAATATTAAATTATAACTTTATATTATAAACGTTAATTAATTAATATTTAATCAATATGATCAAATATTAATATCTCCCTCGTTTCTAACCCGATGATCAATCCGTCTGGAGATGATACAAAATAGCCGCAAGTAAAAATAGAAGATACCTTGCCACTCGCCTTCTTGACATCAGGGGTTGCGAGAGATGTCCTCACCAAGGGATGGTAGGGTGCCTCCATGTGATGATCAGGTTTTAGATGGGTTCACACGGGCCATTGAAAAGATTTATCCAGCCGAGCAAGCTTCAATACTTCGGTCACAATTTCTAGACTTTGCTAATCTTAATGGCCCAAACTTGAGCAAACCACAGGCGAGGTTGGATAGAGCTATATTAGCTCAAGGGAACCCTATTGGATGGTGGACCTATCATGGGAGAGATACACCGCAGTTGAAGATACTTGCCACTCGCCTTCTTGCACAGGTTGCTAGTTCCTCTGCTGCAGAGAGGAATTGGTCCACATATGTTTATCCACTCTGTCAAGAGGAATAGACTTACCTCTAGACGAGCAGAGAAGCTAGTGGCTGTTCATAGTGCTCTTCGGCTTCAGGATCGACAGACTCCAGAGTATCGACAGACTCCAGCTCTACGGTGGGATATTGATCCCGAGGATGCGGCTCAGATAGATGAGGAGGAGACAGCTGAGGGCTTGGTTGGGGTCCCATTGGCTGAGGAGGAGCATTACGGTGGCAGTGACTCAGAGGATGACTCTGATTTTGATGCAGTTATGAGAGATGATTAGGGGCAGCAGTGCTCTTTGTTTATTTTGTAAATTTGTATTCATTATTGAGTTTGACATATGATATTGTATTTTGATTTTCATAGCAAACTAAAACTTTAAAACTATATGGCAGCAATGTAGCCTTTGGGCATTTTGATATAAGTTTATAAATTATAACTTGGAGGTTGTTTCATGATTCGTGTATGTTAATTTTGAATGCGTATTGAATATTGGCATAATGTTGAACACAAATGTTATATGTTAATGTTCTATAATGTGTATTATGCATGCCTTATTCATGTTATCTATTGAATATTTAAAATTTCCCTATATTTTTTAAATTTTCCCTATATTTTTATATAGTCGTCCCCTGCCGTCCCTAATTTTGGCCTCAAAAATCGGAAACTTGGGGACTCGTCCCGCCGTCCCCTGCCGTCCCCGTCCCGGAAACTTGGGGTAACCTTGTTGTCTACCCTATGTAGGTACTGAGACTTTTAGGAAAGATGTTTGTAATTGAAGGAAAGATTGGTGGCAGTCCAACTAGATGATTGTAAAGTGGTTTGTCATATACTATGGCATCTTCTAGGTCAATGTCCCAAGTTCATATACTATAAGAATTAAATAAGTATTGCAGAGCAATATAGAATGAAACTGAAACTATAATCATTCTGGAGTTTTGGGCACGTTTACGTAGCTGAATGCAGATGTTCATTCTCTCTTTATAGTTAATTTTTCCTCTATTTATTTGTACGTTCATAACTTATAATCAGTTTTCTCTTATGAAAACTGATTTTCAAGTCAGGAAGAATGGGTAATAGACTAATGGAAATATTGGAAAAAATGGGTAATGACAAGAATTTGAAAACAACTTTTCTCCCAATTTCCTATTAACATTCTTTCTTGTAATCATTTTTCCTGTGGACAAACAACAATACAATCAAATGGAAATGTCAAAATACTAAAACAAGAATAACTTTCTTTACAAAAAACTGACAATCTAGAAGTACAACACCATATGCATTGCTACAAAACATTAAATGTTCAAGGATAATTTGCTGAGCATAATATATGAGAGAGAAAGTGGAAAAACCTCTGACACTTCTCGATAATGTACAAGGACAATGTGTTCATAGGCTCTGCAAACATAGAAAAATCAGCAACCAATTAACAAAAAGAAGTGAAATAACATCCCACCTATTTCAAAAAAGCATGCATTTACCAAAAGTTAATTTTTCTGAAGTAAAACAGCAAATAACAGTCACATAAGTAGAAGAATTTGAAAGAACATTCAATGCCCGAATATTACAGTGCCATAAACAACCAAAACATTACTTGAGAGCCCAGAATGAGTATTGCTCAGTTAGGTCGAAAACAAACAACAATGCATGCCCCAACTATGTAAAATATATAGCTACAGAAAATAGATTGACCCAAAAACATAATGAACCTATACCACATTTTAAAATCCAAAATACTCCCATAAGAAAAGAAAAAAATTGCAAGTATAGGAAACAATCAAGTCAAGAATGGTGAAAATAAAGGGGGATTTCCTCAATAGCAGAATTTCCAAAACTGCCTAATGCAATTTTGCCAGAGAAGTGAATAAAAACACCAAAGCTACTTCTTCATCTTCTAACACAGTGCCAGGTTCAGAAGTCATTGGCTGCAGCAAGGATAAAAGAAGAAAAAAATGAAGCCCTTAAAGCTATAGGTGTGTAGATGAAATTCAGAAAATTCCAAAGTTGAAGTTGCTTGCTAGAAAGACTACACATTTCTTCACCTTCAGCTAAATCCAGAACCTCAAATGATGCTATCAATTTCAACTTTTGTTTCTTCCTTCTCTCCTCTTGCTTCTCCTCCTTCTAGGACACTTTATCATTTCCCCTTCACCCATACGTTTGGATGTTGTCTCAAAATCAAAATCCCTGATCTTCCATTATACCTTCTATTCCTTCTCCATCATGTTTGCAAAATCTTTTGCTTCCTGTATTTCTTGTTCCCACTGTCACTATTCCTTCCTCTACTCATAGAAGACATTAGCAGAAAAGAGAGGTACTGGAATGGGTAAGATCCAAAGTAACCAGAAAGAGCAAGTTTGTTGCTTTCATATCAAGTTGATTTTACAATGCTTACTTCTATTATTTCCAAGTCATAACCTAAGAGGTCAAATACAGCTATTCCTCCAAAACTAAAAGGAAAAGCAGTACAGGATGTGGAGCCTTCAGATTTCCAAATGGTTGAGAATGATTAAAGCAGTACAGGATGTGGAGCCTTCAGATTTCCAAATGGTTGAGAATGATTAAAGCAGTACAGGATGTGGAGCCTTCAGATTTTCAAATGGTTGAAAATATTAAAGAAAGAGTCTTCAAGGATGGTGAGAATAAGGCTGCCCTAAAAGCTAAAAACAAACAACTTAAGAAATTCATAGCCCATCTCTTTCAGCCCATACAAAGCTCCACAAGTTTTTTACTGCAGAATTTGCATTCCACAGATCAGCAAAACCTAATGGATCAGCTAGTTGCACATAAAAAGAGTGTGGAGTGATAAAATTTGTATACTTTATTGGCCAGGGCAAACCTCGTGAGGCATGACATTTTAGAATTTGAATGTGGCATGATTAGTAGTATGTCGACCTACAAGGGCTTCATAGAAAAAGCGTGACTTGCTCTTACTCTTGGACCCTTGAAAATAATTGAGATGGGCATGGTAGCAAGTGCTAGAGAGAACCAAATATTCACTTGGTCACAGCAGTCTAGTTTCTAGTTCAACTTCTTGAACATAATGAGGTACAGGCTGAATTCCAGATATTGGTGAAGGAAACACTTGGAAGAGTTAAACACAATGAAAATATAGATAAATTTTCTACTGTTGGCCAAAATGTCTTGGATGTAGATGAAGTGACCAAGATTAAGACAGACATTACAAATAGCAGCTTCATTGTAGATGTTTCAGTTATTCAGATGGATTCAGTGCCACTACCTGACAGATCACAGGTCCAGAGCTTCATTGACATCTTTCAGAGGATACAGGATACAAAAGATGTTGCTACTATTGCTGCTGCTGCACCAAGCCTATCAGGTGGGGTTACAAAGTAGCTATTTTTAGCTATCTCTATTTATAGAATGCTTCTATTTTCTATTGCATCTAGTATGGTCCAGCATTTTGAGAGAATCTTCTAGAAGATTTATTCAAAGACATCATATTTTTAGAGGACCTACTAGAGAAGGCTTATATAGGATACAAAGGATGTTGCTACTATTGCTGCTGCTGCACCAAGCCTATCAGGTGGGGTTACAAAGTGGCTATTTTTAGCTATCTCTATTTATAGAGTGCTTCTATTTTCTATTGCATCTAGTATGGTCCAGCATTTTGAGAGAATCTTCTAGAAGATTTATTCAAAGACATCATATTTTTAGAGGACCTACTAGAGAAGGCTTATATAGGATACAAAGGATGTTGCTACTATTGCTGCTGCTGCACCAAGCCTATCAGGTGGGGTTACAAAGTAGCTATTTTTAGCTATCTCTATTTATAGACTGCTTCTATTTTCTATTGCATCTAGTATGGTCCAGCATTTTGAGAGAATCTTCTAGAAGATTTATTCAAAGACATCATATTTTTAGAGGACCTACTAGAGAAGGCTTAGCCATAGATACTTAATAATTTTAACAAAAAATCTGTTTCAGGACTTCTGTATTAAATTAATATTTACTTAGTTTATTAATGCTCAATATTGTAATTTATCAGTTTAGATAGTTTCTATTCTTTTGTATAGTTTTGCTTCACTTAGCTCCCGATTAGATTTAGAAACTTTTTGCTTTCTTTCTAAATCTCCTTATTGTAAAATCTATAAGAGCGATCGCCTCTTACTAATTAATTCATTCAAGATTTTACTATAATATGGTATCAGAGTGGGAAAGCAATTTTTTTCTGGTCTCTTGTGCTAAAAATCGTGGCTCTCTATTTTGATCAAATTCGTGAGTTTCTTTTTCAGAATTTCATAGATTTTTGGAGGTCTGAAATCGTGATTTTTATCTAAAGGCTGAAATCGCTTTTTTTTTTTTTGGCAACAAAAGATCACACCACTGCAAATCGCGATTTTTTGTGGGCTAAGATCGCGTCTATTTCTAGGCCTCTGTTTGAGGGTTTTCACAAAAGAAAATCGCATTTTTTTAAAGCTAAAAATCGTGCCCTACACTTTAGAAATCGTGTGTCTGCCTTTTGCGTGATTTCGCGACAACGACCTAGGTAGTTGTATTCCTCACGTGCGCTGGTTTCCTTCATTTCGCCAACGTTTTTGCCACATCCAACCTGCAAAGCTTCGCGGGTTTTTAAATCGCAGCTGTTGTCTTTTTTGTGGCGCGACTAAGACAAATTTCGTGGGTCTTTTCCCATGTTTCGTGACAGGGTTTTTTTTGTTGAAAATCGCCTAGGGTGCTGATTGCGATTTTTCAAGACGTATTCTGCATTCTTTTTGCTAGGTTTCAAGATGGGTTTCTGCAAGGGTGTCTACAAGAATTTTTCAAACAAAAAAAATTGTCTTTTTTAAGCGATTTTCTGGGTGGTTCTATGTCTGCAATTTCTTGGAATCCGTGCTCACCTTTTTTTGCCCCTAATATTTGCACTCCTCAGGTTTCGAGCCTTCTATTCTGTCAAATTTTGAGTTTGACGATTTCTGTAGCTCTTTTCTGTCAAATTTTGTTTGTGACAAATGGCTTCTTTGTCGCACATTATGCTGGAGGACAATCAAAAGTTCAATGGCCGCAACTACAACAACTGGAAGCAGTGTATGATGACAATTTTTTAGTATCGATGCCTTGACCAGATTGTTCTGGGCAACACTACATGTCCTACAACAGCGGGTAAAGATCAGGAAAAATTCGATGAGCAAAATCGGGAAGCCGTGATGCTTACTAAATTGTCGATCACTGATGATCAGCTACCTCAGGGGCCGTCTGGCAAATCAGCTAAAGAAATTTGGGATCTTCTGAAAGATCTTCATGAACCATCCGACAAGAGTCGTGTGTTCTATCTAAAAAACATATTCTCCATCATGATGGATGAGAAGACAACTTTGCAGGCGCACTTTACAAAAATCAAGGACATTCGTGATCAACTTGAGGCTATTGGTCGGAAAATGGAGGAAGAAGATATGGTAGTCATCACTCTAAAGAGTCTACCAAAATCTTACGAGCACTTTATTGAGACACTCAACATTACCTCAGCTAATGTTGACTTGAAGTTTTCAGATCTTTGCACCATACTTCTGCAGCAGGATCATTGGATACAACAGTTCAGTAGCAATGCTAGTTCATCCTCCACAGAGCAGGCTTTTCCTGCCAAGACATTTCAAAAGAATAAGGGCAAGAATCAGCCCTCTCAGCAGACCAGTCAAGCGCAATCTCAAAATTCTTCCACGAAGAAGAATGTTCAGTGTAACTATTGCCACAAGTTTGGCCACATGAAGAAAGATTGCCCAAAACGCTTAGCTTCTAAACAGAACAAGCATGGAGAGTCTAAACCTCAAGCCCATGTTGCAAAGCACATTGAGCATAGGAGTCTATGTTATATGCCTTTATGGCCAAGAGTCCAGCAGATCCTGTTAAATCCTCTGCATGGCATATTGATTCAGGTGCATCTCGACACTTCACTCATCATCGGGATTGGTTCATTGAGTACACACCATTCAAACATTTTGTTATCTTTGGAGGAGGCGAGGAGTATACTGTTGTCGCGAAGGGCAATGTGCGGATTCATTCTGGAGGGAGAAATTTATTTTTTCTCGATGTATACTTTGTACCTAGCATGGAGCTGAATTTACTTTCAGACAGTCAGATCATGACTCACTCTCCTCAGCTAGATATTGTTTTCAAGATGCATACATGCAGCATTGTTGATAGAGAGACTCGCACATGAACATGCAATATCTCTCTCAGCTAGCTTGAGATGATCTGGTCGGTGGCCTACCTGCAATTCAAACTCAAAATATATAGAGTACACGAGGCTTGTCAAGCTGGAAAGCAACATCGGACTCCATTCTCAGATGGTGACTCATGGTGAGCTTCCAAGGTATTACAGTTGGTTCATGTTGATTTATGTGGCCCAATGAACACTCCTTCAGTTACAGGTTGCAGGTGTTTTCTGTTATTTGTTGATGATTTTAGAAGTATGTGGGTGTATTTTCTTAAAAACAAATCAAAGGTGTTTGGTATATTTCAGCAGTTTAAGGCCTTAGTTGAGAAAGAGTTAGGCTTTCCTATAGTCACTCTTAGGTCTGATAATGGGGGAGAGTTTTGTTCTAATGACTTCTCCAGTTTTTGTGCTACACATGGCATTAAGCGCCAACTTACCACACCATACACCCCTCAGCAGAATGGTGTCGTTGAACGTAGGAATCACACCATTACTGAAATGGCTCATTCTATGCTAGAGCATAGAAATGTTCCTAAGAAATATTAGGCTAAAGCAGTTTATACTACTGTTTCTCTTTTGAACCAGTCTCCTACTCATGCGATTAAGAAGATGACTCCTGAAGAAGTCTAGTTTAGACGCAAGCCTAAGGTCAGCCACCTGAAAGTTTTTGGCTCTACTGCCCATGTGTGGATTCCAAATGCCAAGCGCACTAAGTTGGATTCCAAAAGCCAAAAACTCATGTTCACTGGTTACAGTGAGAATCATAAAGCATACAGGCTAATTGATGTAGATACAACTCATCTCATCTTCAATCGTGATGTTGTGGTTGATGAAACTACTAGACCTTTCTTTCCGTCTTCTACTTCTATGAATCCTGAGGATCACTCTATGCAGGCTTTTGATTTGGCTATTTGTCTTCCCCTAGCTCCACCTGATGCGAGGGATTCTGCAGTTGTCCAGGCACCTCAGCAGAATATTACACCACCCGCTTAGGACAATCTGGATCCTAATCCAACTGATGTTGTTCCAGCCACCCCTAGTGATGTTGCTCCTCCTGTTTCAAATATTGGTACTTGACATACTTCTACTCTCCGGCCTAAATGGTATGCTAAAACCATAAGTGATCTTCGTGATGATGAATTACTTGAGAGTAGAACTGCTCAAAAAAAGACAAAGCAACAAAATACTGTTAATTTTGCTCTCATAGCCAATCTTCACAGCATCTCTGAGCCTCAAACCTATTCTAAGGCTAAAGGTATACCTGAGTGGGAAAACGCTATGGAAGCTGAACATAATAGCCTTTTGAAGAATAACACTTGGCTCCTCTCCGATCTTCCACTTGGGATGAACCCCATTGGCTGCAAATGGGTGTATAAAGTTAAGTACATGGTTGACAGAACTCTTGACAAGTATAAGGCTCGGTTAGTAGGAAAAAGGTTTTCACAGACAAAGGGCATTTATTATGAGGAGACTTTTGCTCCTACAGCCAAAATGAGTACTATTCGGCTTTTCCTCGCTACTGCAGCTCAGTTTGAATGGAAAGTCCATCAAATGGACGTCAAGAGTGCGTTTCTCAATGGTGATCTACAGGAAGAAGTCTATATGACGCAACCTCCTAGTTTCAAGGTTGTTGGTAAAGAACACCAAGTTTGCAGACTCGTGAAAGCACTTTATGGCCTTAAACAGGCTCCATGGGCATGGTACATGAAAATTGATAAGTACCTTGTTGATCATGGTTTTCAGAGGAGCCCTTCTGATTCAAATTTGTATGTCAAACAATCTGGTGATGATATTCTTGTGCTTGTTGTCTATGTTGATGACCTTATCATTACTGGCAGCTCAGAACATCTAATTGAGGAGATCAAACACAATCTCAGTCAATCCTTTGCATGATAGATTTGGGACTTCTTCATTATTGTCTCGGTGTTGAGGTTTGGCAAACAGCTGATAGCATCTTTATTTCTCGGTCCAAGTATGCTCGCGGTTTGCTTGATAAGTTCAAAATGAATGATTGCAAACCTGCATCTACACCTATGGAGAAAGGGCTAAAACTATCAACAAATTTAGATTCACCTATGCAAAATGAATCAGCATTTAGGCAACTGGTAAGCAACCTCATTTATCTCACTGCTACTAGATCTAATCTCAATTTTGCAGTAAGCTACATCTCTCGCTTCATGACAGCCTATAAAGCTGAACATTGGGTTGCAGCGAAGCGTGTGCTACGATATGTAAAAGGCACTTCCGACTTTGGCATTATGTATGGAAGGTGCAAAGATCCTAAGCTGATTGGGTATACAGACTCAAATTGGGCAGGTTCTGTTGATGACAGAAAGTCTACTTCATGGTATGTATTCAATTTGGGTACAAGTGCAGTTACATGGACCAGCAAGAAGTAGCAAGCAGTGGCTCTTTCCTCGATTGAAGCTGAATATCGGGGACTTGTTAAAGCAGCTTGTGAGGCGGTTTGGCTTCGAAGGGTGATTTCTGACATGCAAATGTCTCAAGCAAGGCCTTCCCCCTTGTACTGTGACAATCAAGGGGTGCTGAAACTCACCAAAAATCAAGTCTTCCATGAAAGGACAAAGCATGTTGAACTTCATTGTCATTTCATCCGCCAGCTTGTCGAAGATGGATCAGTGGTATTGCAGTATGTTCCGACTAAGGATCAGACTACTGATATTCTCACCAAGTCTCTGAGCTCGGATAAGTTTGTCAAGTTCAGGGGGCACCTTGGTGTAGTTGATAGATTGAACATTAAGGGAGGGTATTAAATTAATGTTTACTTAATTTATTAATGCTCAATATTGTAATTTATCAGTTTAGATAGTTTCTATTCTTTTGTATAGTTTTGCTTCAGTTAACTTCTGATTAGATTTAGAAACTTTCTGCTTTCTTTCTAAATCTCCTTATTGTAAAATCTATAAGAGCGATTGCCTCTTACTAATTAATTCATTCAAGATTTTTTGAGGATAACTGTATGTTTTGAGCTTATTTTGATAGAAAGCAAATTATTTTTAGTGTAGAAATTGCAATGTGCTTTTTATTTATTTTGAATATGACACATGAAAAAAGCTTGTAAACACTCATAAATATTTTCAATAGACTTTGGTATGCCTACTTGCTTCTAAAGTTGTTCAAAGTTTGCATGTGAGATTTGTATGTATATGTTGTTTAGATAAATTGAATTGCTTTTTCTGAATTCGCAAACTTTGTATTACATGTTTCCTTAAAGTCAGTTATTGTAGCTTTCTACACAATTCCTTGGTTGAATTTATCAAAGTCTGTGTGCCTCTAATTGAATGCAATCTTTGTGTTGTACTTATGCTTTTTAGTGTTTGTCTTTAGCTAAAAAGTGTAAGCATAGCTAGGAAAATCAGCATGTTGTTCCAGCTGCTAGGGATTGTGCTTTAACACAAATTGATGGTTAAAATCCAAAACCCTAGAAAGAATTTCACAGCTTACAGATTGATCAAGACAGTTAGGGTTTCAGATTCAAGTGTTTGGCATATCATCATCATTCTAAGGTTTCATCTTCAATTTTCAATCTTTTCAAAACTGTAATATCGGTGCTTGATTTAGGGCAACTAGTTTTAACAAACTTAAAAATATTTAGATTTGAACCATACAAACCCAAAAATCGTATCAAGATTTACCCATAGCAATACAACCTTATTAATCCCTACATATATCAATATTTGCACAGCAACATTATCCACCCCTAAATATGCTTCAGACTTCTCTATTTAATCCATAAAATAACAAACCCTGATTGACTCTACCCAAACCAAGCAAATAGAAGTTCCTCATTACAGTTGCTTGAACAACAGTAGCTGTATTATATTAAACAGTCGAGAGCACTTAACAGAATGCTGCTATCACAGCTGTACAAGGTAAAAAATGCAGTCTTATCAAAATAATGACCCACAACTACACAGTGACATAACAACAAAGGGGACAGTGTCTACAGAAGATTCATATCACATATCATTTATTAAAGGCAACTGAACTATAAAATGTTACAATATACTGCTATCGCAATTAGGCAAACCAAAATACAAAAGCTTACATTCACAACTATGGGCATGAGATACAAATAATGCTTTATACTCCAAATTAAAGTGTTGTACTATGCTTAACAACAAAAAAGTTTAAAACCTTCGAAAAAATAACTCAACTACATTTTGCTGGTGGATCAGTTCCACATATAGACACTAACGAGGGTTATTTTTAAACAAGAAGATTGAATAGAGATTATGAAGGTAAACACAAACCAGCATAGGGAGAGAAAAAAGTATTTTATATGCCTTGAAATTCACAATAAAAGATAGATGGAACAGGAGTGGCTCAGGGCAGTAGATGTAACTAGCATTGGGAAGCTAAAAGATCTACAAGCTAGAATAAAACACTAATGTGGCATAAGAAAGAAGTAAATCTTATTAAGTAATGAGAAAAGATAAATAGTATAGGAGCACTGCAAGTTGCTGTGACTTACCAAACCAGCTTGTTAACTCTTAAATCACCTCCCAGAATAATTGTTGAAACAACCATTCCAAAGACCCCTGGAAGGCAGAGTTACAAGTTTAGACGTTCCTCTCATTTAAGTATCAGGCAACACCAATCCAAGGCAAGTGTCCTGAATCCCTCCTCTTATAATATCTTCAATAAAAATAAAATGACCTTGTGATTTCTTCAGATCTAGCGATGAATGTCATAATTGACTGGTTCTCTATTCCGGTGGGTATTTATTTGGCGTCACTGCTCAACAAGCATAAAACAGAGGAAGAAATAGAACAGAAAGGGGATGGACACTTTTTAAAAACTAAGGGCTATGAAACCATGAACTATTAAATGACCAGTGTGGAAAGTATTTCAGTGGGGTGTGTATATAATATAAAATCCCACTAAGAATTCATATTCAAATATCATCCACAAAACTAGATAGGCAATCTGATACAAAGGAACCTCTCAAACACCAAAGGATGACATTCAAAACAAGTTATCTTATAAAATAAATTTTCTCATTAACTTCAACCTGTTTAAACTGTTGAACATAGGTTGTCATTGATGTCAAAGGTATGTCATTGATGAAGAAGAATGTTGTCAAATGGTATCAGAGCCGGGTCGCAGGTTTGAATCCCCTCCGGTGACACTGAGGGGGGGATTGTTGGACTAATCACCAGCATCTCCCTTCGGATTCGGGACATGGACTAACCGCCTCCCGTGGATCCGCTTATCTCTGGCATTTGTATCGGGCGTTAATAGGTCAATCTTTTGGCACAACGGCAAACGTGTTCCAACATAAACATGCTGAATTCCAATTAACAAAAACTCCCAGAATCTCAAATTACAAGATGACCTGTACGAGCATTATTTATGAGCTTCTCAAATAAACTTAGGTCTGGAATTCTGTCTTGTTAGGAAAAGCTAGAGTTTGAATGTTCACATGTCTTTTGTTGGTAAAACCTGAAGAAATGAAATTGAGAGAAAATTCCTGTTACAGTCAACTTCATTAATGAAAGTTCAACAACTTTATTAATGACCTACAACTAACCCTTTAATTATTACATAAAACTGTAAACATACAGTTTATTATATAATTATTCTAATATTCTAATATCTTTTGCAAGGATTAGGATTATCAAAATTATACTTTAAAACAGATGGCTGCTTTTCCAAAAATATCTGGGGCTGAAAGAATACATGCAAAAAGGTAAGGGCAGAAACTGTGAACAAGCATGAGCAGAATGGTTGGTAAGGCAGTAGGTCTGGCGAGGCAGACTTTGGCATCAGTATGGAGATTTAAAAGAGGACAAATTTGTAAGTTTTCTGCAGGAAGTGACTAACATGGAAGCAGTGGACGATGACACAACAGGTGTAAGAGTGACAAGATAAGGAGATGGTATGTGGCACAATCCTTTAAACCTTTTGTCTAGTCAGAAAAGCAAGAAAGAGGCAGAGGCTCAAATATCCCACCCCAAACTGAGTTTTGGCTTAGCGAATTAGCTCGATTAATTTTCAGTTTTTACACTTGGGGCATTTTGTCAAACAAGTCTCATTGACATTACTTAGCACTCAAAAGTAATCCCAGCAAAGAGAATGCTAACAACTCGATGAAACTGAACATTCCTTAAGTCTGATTTCCATGAATACATTGCTCAGAAATAAAGATTCAGGTTTACACATGTTCAGAAATTATACATTTCCAGATCACAACAGCCCTTTGAGAATGTAAGATGACTGATTATGCAAAGAGTACTGCCCAGAACCTCTTAACAGGTCTGCACTAACTCAGATAATAACTCAGTGATTGCAACAACAGTGAAACAGCAGATATTTCACAAGGTCTGAGCATTCAATTTGTATTTGGCATTTCCATTTCATGAGCTGCACTAAATCAGATATAAGCTACAGTCCTTACAATTTTAGAGAGAACCTTAGATTGAGCAGCATATATCATGGTTGGTATTCAAATGAATGCATTAACAGGACTAACAGTTATTGGTAAAAATCTGAATAGATTAATGAAAGAGGCAATGTCCTCTTTATAGAATTTTACAATCAGACGATTTCGAAAGAAATCAGAAAGTTTCTAAAATTAAACTAAAGCAAGAATAGAAACAACTGAAACAGCTATGTTAGAATACGATACAATATTTGAGCATTAATAAAGTACGTAAATATTACTTTAATTATTTAATACCCTCCCTTAATGCTGAATCTATCAACTACTCCAAGATAACCCCTAAATTTGACAAACTTATCCGGGCTCAGAGACTTGATGAGAATATCAGCAATCTGATCCTCTGTTGGAACATACTGCAATGCTATTGATCCATCTTCGACAAGCTGGCAGATGAAATGACAAAGAAGTTTCAGCACCCCTTGATTGTCACAATACAAGGGGGAAGGACCTACTTGAGACATTTGCATGTTAGAAAGCATCCTTTGAAGCTAAACTGCCTCACAAGCTGCTTTAAGAGCTCCTCAATATTCAACTTTAGTCGAGGAGAGAGCCACTACCTACTGCTTCTTGCTGGTCCATGTGACTGCACCTATGCCCAAACTAAATACATACCCTGAAGTAGACTTTTTGTCATCAACAGAACCTGCCCGATCTGAGTCTGTATAGCCAATCAGCTTAGGATCTTTGCACCTTCCATACAAAATGCCAAAGTCAGAAGTGTCTTTCACATATCTCAGCACATGCTTTGTTGCAACCCAATGTTTAGCTTTAGGAGCTGTCGTGAAGCGAGAGATGTAGCTCACTGCAAAACTAAGATCAGGTCTAGTGGCAATGAGATAAATGAGGCTGCCCACTAGTTGCCTGAATGTTGATTCATTCTCCACAGGTGAATCTGATTTTGCTGATAACTTCAGCCCTTTCTCCATGGGTGTAGATGCAGATTTGCAATCTGTCATCTGAAACTTATCCAACAAGCTCTTGGCATACTTCGACTGAGAGATGAAGGTACTGCCATTAGTCTACCAAACCTCTACACCAAGACAATAATGGAAGAGCCCCAAATCTGTCATGTCAAATGATTGACTGAGATTATGTTTTATTCTCCTCAATCAGATGATCTGAGCTGCCAGTAATGATTAAGTCATCAACATAGACAAAAAGCAACAAGATATCATTACCAGTCTGTTTGACATACAGATTAGAATCAGAAGGACTATGCTGAAAACCATGATCCACTCTATACTCATCAATTTTCATGTACCATGCTCGTGGTGCATGTTTAAGGCCATAGAGTGCTTTCACCAGTCTGCATACCTGGTGTTCTTTACCGGCAATCTTGAAGCCAAGAGGTTGCGTCATGTAAACTTCTTCCTGCAAATCCCCATTGAGGAATGCACTCTTAACGTCCATTTGATGGACTTTCCATCCAAACTGGGCTACAATAGAGAGAACAAGCCGAATGGTACTCATTTTGGTTGTAGGAGCAAAAGTCTCCTCATAGTCAATACCCTCTTTCTGTGAGAACCCTTTGGCAACCAACCAAGCTTTATACTTATCAAGGGTTCCGTCAATCTTATACTTAACTTTGTACACCCATTTGTAGCCAATGGGTTTCTTCCCAGGTGGAAGATCAGAAAGCACCTAAGTGTTGTTCTTCAAAAGGCTATGATGTTCAGCTTCCATAGCCTGTTCCCACTCAGGTATGCCTTTAGCTTCTGTGTATGTCTGAGACTCTAAGATGCTGTGAAGGTTGGCCTTAGAGCAAAACTAACTATATTCTGTTGCTTGCTCTTTTTCCGAGCAGATCTATCCTCAATCAATTCATCATCATGAAGATCACTTATGGTTTTAGCATACCATTTCAGTCGCAGAGTAGAAGTACCAACATCTGAATCGGGAGGAACAACATCAACTGGATCAGCTGGAACCAAATTATCTGGAAGGGGATCAAGATCATCCTAAGGAGGTGTGGATGGTGGAATATTCTACTGGGGTGCCTGCACAACTGCAGACTCCCTCCCATCAAGTGGAGCTAGGGGAAGACAAACACCCAAATCAGAAGTCGGCATAGACTGATCCTCGGGAGTCACAGAAGTAGAAGACGGAAAGAAAGGTGTGATGTCCCCTTCCTAGCCAGCGCAGCTGGATATGTGGTTAGCCTATTATTTCGATTCTCGTAGGCTAACAGTTGTGTGTAGAGGATCATTTGAGGCAGTTACCCGATGTGCAAGAGCATCTTTCTTGCAGTTGTTTCAGGTTGGGCCTTCGCAAAATCCTTCAGAGAGGTTTTTCAGAGACTTGCTATTTTTAGAAAGTCAGACAGGCGGAAGCTGCTATTTCGGGCAGGGCACCTGGTTCAGCTACTTAGCTCAGATTCGACCAAGTTCATCAGTTTGATGGTCAGATGGAAAAATAACGGAGTATTCAATGATTTATTAAATAATTAATATTTTGACTTTATAATATAAAGTCACTTTATTAATGTATTTAAATATTAATGTTTTTGGCGATTATAAAGTATTTCTAATACTTTATAATAAAGTGGAATAATTAATATAATGAATAAGGATTTATTCATTAATGATGGGGGCGCCAATTATTAAATATTTTTCCTAAGTCCAAACAGGCAAATTTAATCATTTATTTAAATGATTATTAAAAAGAGGGTTTGGTCGAATTTTTCAAGAGAGGTATATATTCATTGCCAAGACAAATCGAACTCTTATGTTATGATTATTCAATTTGTCTTCTTTTTGCTCTGAGCATTGAAGTTTGCGAACCTAGGGTTTCAGCAGACAATCAATTTTGAAGAACGATACCTCTTCAAGATCTAACATACTGAGGCTGTGAAATACCAGTTGAAGATTGTCCATCAGCGTGGCTTCATCCAGAAGTCATACAGTGTTTACAGTGGAGTTTACATTCAGTATTTAGGTTCTATTGCTTATCAGGAAGAATCGCCTTTTTCTAGAGGATCAGTGTTTTGGCTGTGGGCATTTATTTCTTGAGGTCGTACTTTTTATTTGTTGCTGCTGCTGGGCGGTACATTTCTGTACGAGCAAGGCCGTACCATCTTCCACAGGGAACCACGCCTCCAATCTTCAGCTTCTATCATTTGGATCTTGTGCGCCTAGGGTTATTGAAGCCTCTGCATCGTTTCCAGAGTCTGGAGATTGATCTTCCATTCAGCCGTACCATTCATCATTGTTTTCTGGCGCCTGCAAGTCTTCATGTTCTTTTCAAATAAAATATTGTTTTGTTCTTCTGAGATCGATTTCATTTGTTAGATGAGTTCTGGGAAGCAATAAATACATGCGCCTTTACCTTCTGAGCAATATTGATGCATATTTGTTGTTCCTTTATTTTTTATGAATTTTTAAAGCATTCTAGAGCAAAATCGCAGTTTATTGTTTATTGTCAAAAAACCTCAAAAACTCAAAAAAATACAAAACGATCAAAAAATCAGCATTTGCAGTCAAGGTTTTGGGTTGAGAGACACCTGGTCTCTTACAAAAGGCCCACTATTTTCATCAACCACGACATCACGACTAAAGATGAGACGGTTTGAATCTACATCAATCAATCTGTATGCCTTATGATTCTCATTGTAACCAGTGAACGTGAGTTTTTGGCTTTTGGAATCCAACTTAGTGCGCTTGGCATCTGGAATCCATACATGAGCAGTAGAGCCAAAAAATTTCAAGTGGTTGACCTTAGGCTTGCATCCAAACTAGGCTTCTTCCGAAGTCATCTTCTTAACCACGAGTAGGAGACCGATTAAAAAGATAAACAGCGGTATAAACTGCTTCAGCCCAGTATTTCTTAGGAACATATCTATGCTCCAACATACAATGAGCCATTTCAGTAATGGTGTGATTTCTACGTTCTACGACACCATTTTGTTGAGGGGGTGTAAAGTGTGGTAAGTTGGCGCTTAATACCATGTGCAACACAGAAATTGGAGAAATCAGTAGAACAAAATTCCCCCCCCACTATTGGAGAATCAAACTCTTTTTCAACTAAGGCCTTATACTGCTGAAATATACCAAACACATCTTATTTCTTTTTCAAAAAATACACACATTTTTCTGCTGAAATCATCAACAAATAATAAAAAATACCTACAACCAGTAACTGAAGGAGTATTCATTGGGCCACATAAATCAGCGTGAACTAACTGTAATACCTTGGAAGCTCACCATGGTCACCATCTGAGAATGGAGTATGGTGCTGCATTCCAGCTTGACAAGCTTCGCATACTCCATGATTCTGAGTCTGAATTGCAGGTAGGCCACCAACTAGATCATCTTGAGATAACTGAGAGAGATATTGCATGTTCAGGTGCCCATAACGCTGATGCCAAAGGCTGTTTAATGAAGTACTCTTGGCTGCCATAGCGTGCTCTTGAGAATCACCAAAATCAACAAGTCTATATAGACCATGATCCTCAAGTCCCTGAACAATTGTAGTGCAAGTCTCTCTGTCAACAATGCTGCAAGTGTGCATGCCGAAAACAATATCCAACTGAGGAGTGTGAGTCATGATCTGACTAACTGAAAGTAACTTCAACTCCATGCCAGGTACAAAGTATACATTGAGAAATATTAAATTTCTCCCTCCAGAATGAATCTGCACGTTGCCCTTGTCGATAACAGTATACTCCTCACCATCTCCAAAGCTAAAAAAATCTCTGAAAGGCGTGTACTCAATGAACCAATCCCGACGATGTGTGAAATGCCGAGAAGCACCTGAATCAATATACCAGGCAGAAGATATAATAGGATCTGCTGGACTCTTCGCCATAAAAGCATAGAACGCAGACTCCTTTTGCTCAGTGTGCTCTACAACATTGGCTTTAGGCTTAGACTCTCCTTGCTTGTTCTGTTCAGAAGCCAAGCATTTCCGGCAATCTTTCTTCATGTGACCATACTTGAAATAAGCCCCTTAATTTTTTCTTGATTTTCAGTATCAATTACAATGCAACACGCACTCGTTAAGGTTAGCTCCAAAACCAAAATGATGCGGAATAGTAACTCTAACCAAGAATGCGCCCTAAAACCACTGAAGGAAGAGGTGCGGGCATATGGTCAGAGGATCCCTAGGATCTAAATAACTCAATAACTGAAATTGAATACAACTGAAAGTAAATGATAAGACTCAACGCCAAAAATGTGCACACAAGATCCTTTTGAAGGCAAGGTGCTAACATATGGCGGAGTACTTATTACAAACTAAAATGAACTTAGGCGGTGAACCAGCCATGAGAGATTTCCACACTTCCACTTATTCAGTGGGGGGAAAGAAATTACAAATCAAAACAATTCATCCGCTGTGGCAGGCATCCACTCAATAGTGGGAATTTTACAATAGGAAACAACTGCAATTTTCAAGTGTCTTTACAATCTTTACAAATCACAATGAAAAGGATGAATTCTCCAATAGATAATCTCTCAATTATTGATGATTGAAACCAAAATCAGAAAATTGAAGCAATCTGATATAAAAATCTGCAATCTGGAAATGTCTATCAGCAAACAAAAAACACATAAAAATGATCATAACTCCTTCATGATACCTTCAAATGGTCTGATTTAAATTGCAAAAGCTCTCTGGAAGGTAGGCGCGCCCAATTCACCATACAAAATCTGCATCAAAACCCATTAGATAATTTTTGTTTGAACTCCAAAGCCCTCTGCAAGTGGTACGGCCTTCAAAGGGGGTGATTTCTTTAGATAAAAATCTGCACTTCATTAAAAATTCTAGAACTCTCCAAAAGGGGTCGCCAATAGTCAAGGAATTGATAGGACCAACACCCAGAATCAAAACTAAATCACACAAAAAGCTGTATATAAAAATCTCCTTCAGCCCAATAATAACCAGCAACATGAAAACTGGAAATATCTCACCAAAACTCCACAATAATGCTCACTATGTACTTTTGGTTGAAGCACATTCTCAACCCACCATCTAGGGAACCATAGTTTCAAGCCCGAAGAATGGAGTAAATTTGCTAAGCTTTCCCTTAGCCGGATTCTGGATTTCAAACCAGCAACATAATTTTACAATATTTTCTAAAGATGAGAATGAATAAGGCCTCAATAAATAAGCTTCAAATGGCAAATGAAACACTTTGAATTCCAAGAAGTCGAATCACTTCAACTTCCAAAAGGGACGCCACTTCAACCATTCACTTTATTTTGAAATAATAAAATATTATTCCTCTTCCCTTTTTGGCATTCATTTCAAAATGCAACAATAAAGCATTTATTAAATCATTAAATGCTCAACTTGACCCTGTTGATGTGTTTTTCATGACCGCACCAAACAGCGGAACAAAGTTTCCCAACGGATACCTTATTCCCTCTTGAACAAAGTATTCAGCGTGCTAAGATTGCGAGTGAGATCACGCTTTCAACTCCAAGGTTCTTTTAATGCGAATAGGCTCAGTTTGGTTGATGTGTATTTGATGTGTTCTTACGAGGGGACTTACGTAGTTGTTCAGAATGCGTGTAGTAACAACCAATGTATGCTTTTGAAAGGGATTTTTACGCGAATGATTTGGCTTTAGAGTGCAAGTTTCCTAAAACTAACCAAGAAGTATGCGGAATTTGAATGGCTGCAGAGATTTCTAAACTTAAATTCTAACCTAAATGCAAATGGGTGTTATGCTCAACTTCAATGAACTTCGAACAAACATTGCCTAGCCTCCTATGGGACAGCTTCAACAAAGTAAGTGCAATCTTCAAAGGATAAGAAAGATGTTCAAATCACAATCCAATAATGCAATTACCATCACAACGATGCATAACTACACACGAATTTTGACTGAAGTTAAGTGCAAAATGTTCCAGTTGACCACGCAGGACGAGCTCACCTTCAGTAAGATCGTTAGTGGTATGGATAAAGAAGCTCACTTATATCAAACATAAACATCCATATCTAATTGTTAGCATGAGATTAAGTCCTAGTTGAAGTCAAAGGAAAAAGAAACCTCACGAACTACTCAAAACAAAGTTTGAATTCACCATCAATGAAATGCTTTATTATGAATAGCTTTTGTGACAATCTCTTACAAAATTCTCAAAGGGAGAATTCCCCTTCTTCAACAATGCAAATGAAGACTACTCTAACTTAAAATTTCTACTCTCTATTCTGCTTCAAAAATCCACTATGCCGACTACTCTCTGATTCTGACTATTAAATTACAAATGAGGGGGACTCCCCCTTATATAGTTGGCCAGTCTTAATGGACGGTCCAGATTGAATTACAATGGAAGGCTCAGATTGAGCCACCTTAGCCCTAGACAAGTTTTACCCTAAAAACCGCCAGAAGGTGGAGTGGTGTCATAAATGCTCCCAAAATAGCAGATTCCTCCTTTGACCACTTATGAGCAATTAATGCCCACTACCCTTCTAGAAGATTCTCGTCCATGACCCGGATTCCTTTGCTCTTCTCTCTGACCGCGTATGCTATGAATCGTGCCAGCACTGCGTCGACCTCCTCCTCATAAATTGATGGAGTAAGATTCAGCTGATATTCCAGAATGGCCACCATTTGCTCATGCTTTTCACAAGACTTTCCCCAAGCTTCGATAGAATCCTGTGTGCTCTGAATGATTGTTGAAAACGTAGAGATGTTTTCAAAATCCAGCTGGGAAAACGTCCTCATCTCAGAAAAGAATGGCTGCAACCTTGCTTTTAGTCCTTCCGTCTCTACCTCTTCATGGGTTAACCTTCTTGCGAACAAAGCATCCAACGTGTTGAGGATACCCTCGTGGATATTCCTCATTGCCTTCCTGATCCTGGTGGACTCCATAGCTACTGTGTCGAAGAAACTCTTTCCAGTGAACGCTGCTGAATGCCACCCATGGAAATCGTACCTGTCACCTACCTAGATTACCCCTTCATTTACCAAAGTCTGCGTGGGAACACGCATCAAGACAGCAAGGCGAGGGATAGTTTTATCCTGAAAGATATGGGTGTCTCCCCAAGCTTGCTCGACATTATCTAGGCGTGAAAGGATACCAGATGCACTTTGAAATGCTGAGACAAGATCAGCCATAAAAATTTTTGCCTTAGCATGGACACCGTTTATCCACTTGTCCCCTTCCCGGACAGCTCTCTTCACCTCTTCAAGCCCGTTGATCGGCTCTTGTGGTGACTCCGGTGGAAGCTCTGTCACTGGGTTCTCTTGAGCAATTGGATGTGTGAGATGTTGCACATACTCTACCAACGCCTTGTGCTCTTTTTTCAATCTTTTGTACTTTCCTTCCTTCTTCACCAACCTGTCCTTCAATGCCTGGAAGGAACTCTCAGCTTCCTCGACCACCTGTGTTCCGGAGGGACGTCCCAACTCAACTGTGGTGATCGTGTCGTTTTCGGGCATTGCATCACTTAGATCATGATCTTCCCTTGGGACAGCAATATGGAGGCTGCGTGACCCGGCCTCATTGGTTTCCATCCTTGTATACTTTCTTGCCCTCTTCCTTTTTGGAGACTTGCTTGTTCTGTTTAAGAGTTCTTCCATCTCAACTGCCAGGTCAGCATCATCATCTTGGTCCCTCCTGATTGCCTGTGATAGCCAATTGCGCTGAATATCATAAATGATGAGGGGTTGCTCCTCAGTTGCTTCTACTTCCCGGACCTCTTCCCGAGCAATATTCTGTTGAGGCTCAATTATTTCAACGTTTTGATCACTCCCTTCACGAGCTCCAACGTCTTCCTCTCCGAAGGAAAAATCGAAGTGGGTGTCTGTTTCTGTCTCTTCCCCTTCATCCGGCTGATTGGCGCCCTCAGGGACATTGACACTTTGGGTATCCAACTCCCTTGGCATTGGTTGGTTAACTTCTCCAACCTCTGGCTCTTCATTCCCTCGAGCCCTCTGATCAGCAAACAATGAGACTTCACGCACACTGCAAGAATGAGATACCAGCTGAGTAGATGTTGTGTCTTCCGACCCTTGAGGCTTTGGCTGAACAGGTTCCTCTTGCTGCGGTTGTGGCTCTTCTTGTGGTGGCTGTGGCTCCGGAGGCTGGGTAATTTGTTTCTTCCTTTTTGCCGACACTGGTGCCCTTTTATCACCCATGAGGTCGTACGTGAAAGCAACTGACCTCCTCCTTAGTCTGTGAACACGTTCTTCTACCCAAGCCCTTGTAAAGGTCAGGACGGGAATAGACAAGGTGTCTAAATCCGTGATCTTCGGCTCGGCCCAATCTACTGGTGGAATCGGCATGTTCTTTACTGCTTCGTAATCCGGATGGATCAACCTGGTATCTTCTTCAACTTGGTCTGGCATTTGGATTATTTCACATTCTCTGATCATCTTGAGTGGCAGCCTCGAAAACACTCTTTTCCTGATTTCAGCCTCACTCCCAACATTCGCCCAAAAATCTTCCAAGTGGGCCGTGTGTCTGTACTCCACGCTTTGCACTGTTCCTATCTTTCCCCAAGGATCGAAATCCTGTCGGCTGGTATGAAGAGTCAACTTGTAGAATTTCAACTCGTCCTCAGCCTCCTTGGCTGCCTGCAACGTAGGGCATTCTTCAAGCGAGTTTCCCAACACAATGGGAAAGTGCAAGCCTCCCTTCTTCTTTCTCCTAATGATCTTGTCGTAGGCCACCAATTGCCTAGACAGTTCGAGTAGTATCATCCTGTTAGTTGGATACCTCGGCAATTTGTAGACATATGAATCGTATCCTGGCAGCCTCAGATAGGTAAACTTCGGGAATTGGACGAACCAAAACCCGTACTCTTCTATCAGCATCTGAGCCTCCTCGGATATCCTCTGCTGTAACCTCTGCTAAAGGGTCCTTGTAATATACATGGTGAACGCGCCGTTGACTCTCTTGAAGTCACCCGTGTGAGTGAGGTGCAACTGCCTACAGGACTCGTGAATCTTGAATTGATTGTATCCGCAGCCAATTGGTTCTTGGTATGCCAGCCCTCTATACTTTGTCATCCGAGCAAGCATGTAAATAACATACGAGCTCATATAGAATGTTCTCGTCCTTTTCAAATTTCGGAACTGTTCATCAATATTGTCACTTATCATCTTTGCCCAGTTCACTTCCTCCTTTCCTTCGAGCACCACGCTGATGTAGAAGAACATCCACGGCTCGAACACAAACGACTGTGGGCTGCCGTTAACCCTGCTGAGCAACATAATGATATCGCAATATTCTTGCTTCAGCTCTTCTGAGATTATCTGTTTGGGCAGTCTAGCAGCAGGAGGCTTTGGCTTTCTCATCCAAGTGGTGTTTATCCTTTTCATGCACTTGTCGAAGGACGTGGCGTACATCTTGTCTGCCTTTGCCTTGGATTTATATAACATGTTGTCAGTAGCCAGTATCCCAAATGCCTCGCCAATTGCATCAGGAGCGAAGTTGGCCAATATAATACCATCTGGAGACATGATAGTCCAATCCTCCAGGCTGTAAAAGTTGGCACACTCCAGGATTAGCTCCGGACAACGAACCGCCGGTTGAAATCCCGCTGCCGCGTACAATCCGCTTCTCACAATGTTGCGTGATGCATCTGTCGGAAGGTTGCCACCTTGCCCGTACATTCTACGCACGAAAGCCTCAAGGTTAAAAAGTCCCAGGTTGGTGTCCGTCAGGTTTCCGAACTTCGACACGATCTTTGATTCTGGAATGAAGGACTTCTTTAGACCCTTGATAATCGCCTGCCTGGAGGCGTTCTCTTTGACAGCTTCGTTGTTTGCAGCCTTGGCGCCAGCCTTGCTAGTTCCAGCAACATCAGCCTTTCGTCCGTCAGCCATCTGCAAAACAAGAGGCAACATTACACTTCCAACTTTTAAAATAAAAATATCACGTGAGGTGGTTGGCGAATGAAGTTGGCATATTTAAACCTCGAATTTCAACAACTTGCGGCCAAAATAAATTTATCTCCAGCAATCCCAACTCCGGAAAGTATTTCAAGTTTCAGCAGCTTTAAAATCAGCAACTTCAAAGAATCTAAATCAACGAATTCGAGGGTTTCAAATTATCAAGTTCGAATCAG
Source organism: Sequoia sempervirens (assembly GCA_007258455.2). Taxonomy (NCBI): domain Eukaryota; kingdom Viridiplantae; phylum Streptophyta; class Pinopsida; order Cupressales; family Cupressaceae; genus Sequoia; species Sequoia sempervirens. The sequence goes on from VDFB02353295.1 coordinate 126,056, forward strand.
CAAGTTATAATAATTTCCAATCAGCTTTTCGAGAGTTATAAATCAGCAACTTTCGAAAAGTTTTAGCACTCTCAAATCAGCACTTCGAAAGTTATAAATCAGCAACTTTCAAAGGCTTCAACTAATTTAAATCCAACTTGACTCTAACATTCAGCAACTCCAGAAAATTTAAAGATCAAGTAATTTCGAATTCAAAAAATTTCGACCTCCAACATAATCAAATGATTTCAGCTTTCAGCAAAATATAAAGTCTCAGCAACTTCGAATACTTACCTCAACAACGTGGAGAAATAAAAATGCTCAACACTTCAAACTTTATTTCAAATCTCAGCAACCTCACAAATCAACAACTTCGAGAAATTCAACTCTCAGCAACTCTTGAAAAATCGATTTTATCACTTCACACTTTCAGCAACTCTCAAATTGAAAATATTAAATCTCACAACTCAGCTCACCAGCATAAATCTCAGCTTCGAATCTTGTGAAATGAGAATGAAAATCTTCAGAATTTTATAGCCAAAAGCTGGTGCTAATTTTAGCAGATGTCTTTTATTCCCTTCATCATGACTGACGCATTTGCTAAATTTAAAAGGGAATATTCCAGTCGTCTTGCAGTTGTTATGACAATTTGCTATTTAGGGAGACTCTTTCCTCAATTCAAATTTAAAATTCCCTCCCGACTGCCAATTACCTTGAGTAATTTCGAAAAATCAATTTCACTCCGATTTGAAATATTCTTCAACTATCTTTTTAAAATGGCATTTTTAACTTATTAAAATTTTAATCTAAATGCCATTTTAAATTATTTCTCCAGCGCACTTAAAAAAAAAAATCGACATCACCACTTTAAATCGGCTAAAACAATTTTATTTTCCGTCCATAATCAATCCAAAAATAAATTCCCCATGATTAAAATCGTCCGAGTTTTAAAAAATTTCATGGGTCTCAATTCAAAGGGGGAATTTAATTTAATACTTAGGAAAATAATTTAATTAATTAATTTCTCTGACTTAGCAATTTAATTAATGTACAAATCTTATTTATTCCAAACACCTTTGCTTGATTTTCTTACTTGACTGCCAAAAATACAAATTTGAAAATTTAAAATTCAACCCTTAGAGGTGAAACATTATATCACAAGCCTTTAATTTTAACGCCTCTTGGTTTATTTCTAAATAATTTCCTCTTTTAGGCGTACTTCACACTTTGCTCACATTTTTGATTTTTTAAAATAAACTTGGTCTTGGGCGCAAATCACTGGTGGAGGTCTCAATTTGGGGCGCATTTCACCCAGGCAATTTTCAGTTTGACGACTTAAGAAAAGTTGAAGTGTTTCTTTATTATCCTCAAGGCGCATATAAGGGTATGAGGTTTCAATTTTAACACTTGGACCAAATTCTCAACTTACTTCTTGGTGGGCGCAAATCCAATGTTGTTCTTCCAGTTTGGGGCGCATATGAAAGGGGCTTCCTCCACTTTGCCAACATTCAACCTCCTCAGTCACCTTGGGCACATATCATCCTACCAACGTCCAGTTTTCCTGCCTTAGAAGAATTTCTTATGGCTTCAAATTCAAGGCGCACTTAGTATGTGGAACTTCCATTCTTAGGCGCAAATGGCAGGGCTATCTTTGAGTTTTGCAACATTTTAAGTTATTCTTTCAAAGGGGCGCATTTACCTGTTGACCCTTCCAGTTTTGCTCCAGGCGCAAGTCCATAGTCTTGCTTTAAACTCCACGCCTTAGCCAAATTTCGAGCCATTATCTTTCACATTGCCAGGCGCAAATGGGAGGTTGAGTTTAGAGGCGCAAATTATATGTTGAACTTTCACTTTTGGCTTCAGGCGCAAATTACACTGGCTACTTTCAATTTTATCACTTAAGCAAATTCCCAAGTCTCCACAGGCCCAGGCGCATTTGACATATCCTCTTTCAAGGCGCAAATAGCATACCATACTTCTATTTTGACCCTTAGACGATTTCACTTTCAATACCTTCACAGGCTCAGGCGCATATGTTAGGTCGTGCTTTTAATTTTGCAAGATGGGCGCGTTTACTATGAGGAGCACTTAGAAAAATTTCCAGCTAACACATCATCTTAGGCGCATTTGAGGGGGCGACTTCATTTTCAACGCTTGGAAAGTTTCTTAATTATTACTACGCATTACAGCAGAGCATGGGAATTATATGATCAACTTTCAATTTTCTTTCTCTGACACCTTAAAAAGCATTATTTACAGAAATGAGGTTTCATCTTTTGAATACTTAGAAAATTTTCCAAAGTTGAGAAGGGGGGCGCATTTGGACCCATGAACTTTCAATTTTAACGCCTTAGAAAATTTACAACCCTCAACACCAAGGGCGCATTTGAGAGGGTCTCCGTCCAATTTCCATGACTTAGAGAATTTTCC
>VDFB02353296.1:0-14325 GCA_007258455.2 Sequoia sempervirens
GAAATCTTTACAGGGGGTGATGGGTTCCATAGGTTCAAGCCAAAAGGATTCTAAGGAAAAATTACCTTTGGATTATAATGGATTAAAGCCACTATGGTGTATGGTAAATATTTCATTTCCATGTGGAAACTTTAAACATTTGTGAACAACTAAGGGGACCACATTCATCGAACAAAGAAAGGGATGACCTAGCCATAGATGAAACTGATCCGATTGTGGAGTAATATAAAATGTTACATCCAAAGTTTTGGGTCCTATCTATAATGGGAGTACGATTGATCTAATCGTAGGGCATGCAAAACTAGTATGTGTTTTAATCCATGCAGTTGGCTTGTTATAATCATCTCTATATAGATCGTGTAATACTAAAAACTCTTTCATGATCACATTCTCACCACATGTAGGATCTATTAATATTCCATTGGTAGGCTTATCATAGATTTGACCAGCTATGTAAAGAGGACCATCAGGAAGCTTTTTAAGTATATCATAAGAAGAAAAAGTAATATCAAGAGATTTTTTGGTTGGTCCCTTATGAGGCATAATGTCTATCACACCCACAAGTTCATCCATAGGATTAACTTGGGTAACATTTGGAGTAATATTAGGTTGTTCATTATTTGTATCAATGTTCATCACCTAAGGGTTTGAAGGTTCACTAGCCTTGACAAATGAAACATTATGTTTAGGCATGGGATTGGTAAAGATTTGTAAATTCTAGTTAGGGGGTGCAACAGACTTATTGCCTTGATCATTGACACGCACAATAGATAGACGACTTGAATCAATGAGGTCTTGAACTAAGTGTTTGAGATGCTTACATTGTTTGGTGTCATGTCAATTTTGGCGATGAAAATGACAATAAGCATTTTTTTTAAAGGTAGGTGGTAAAGGCTTGGTGGTATCAAGTGGTTTAACAGTAGGAAAAGTGATCATTTGTTGCTGGAGAAATTGATTCATTGTATTATGGAGAGTATCAGGTAAGGGGGTAAATTGTCTCTTCGGATCCCCATAGGTATCAATGCTTTAATAGCTACCACTTGATTTGGAACTGGATGGGTTGGTTGTGGAGAAGGCTGATTGAATTGTAAAAAGCCTCGGTTTGGTTTTCTAAAGTTTTGTGCATTATTTTGGTTGTTTCGCTTAGGCTTCTCAACTCGATTAGAAGTGGACTTTGAGTCACGACTAGAAACCGAATTGTGATAATCAAAAAGGGTTGTGCATAAATGCATGAACGAAGGAAATTTCATCATAGTTAACTTATCCTAAAGGTGAGTGTGAAAATTTTCAATAAAAATCTTTTGCAGATTCAAATCATGGATCTTGACATCAATGTGAGCATACAAGGAATGATATCGTGAAATGAAGTCAGTTACTTTTTAGTCAATTTTTTTTACATCTCATTAAATCAGCCATTGTCTTTTTAGGAGTCGTATGAAATTCAAAATGACTTATGAAAGCATCCACAAATTCATTGAACGTTCGGATTGAATGATTAGGTAAGTTTGAAAACCACTCCAATGTAGTGTCCTTCAAGGTCTTAGGGAAAAATTTTGGCTAACAGCTTATCATCCAGGACAAGTCACTACACAAGGTTGTATAAGCATTGAAATGATTAGTAGGGTCTCCTTTACCTCTCTATTTCTCAAACCTAGGCATTTCAATTCCTTGTGGCATTTGTGTGCATAATATCTCAAGGGATAATGGACTTCTACGAACATGATATGTGGATGGAGCATTCTGACTTTGGCTAATGGTGGAGATTTGTTGTTGCATGGATGAGACTATGTTAAAGAGTTGTGTAAGGATGGGATCGATGTAAGTGGTATGAGGTGGAAGGGAAAATGGTGATGGAGTGTATGTAATATTAGGGGAAGTGAAAGGGACACTAAGAGGGGTGTATGTGGAAGAAGGAATATTTGATGCCACAAAAGAACTAGGGATGCTAGTTGGAATAATGAAAGGAGGAGTCACATGACTAACCTGTTGCATGGTTGTTGTAACTTTAGGAGTGGTATAAGTGGGTATGGATGCTATGGTTGAAGGGGGAGGAATGTGAGATCCTCCTTGGCTTACAACAATGTTTGTTGGTTGGGATGTAGAAGGAATATATTTGTTGTATATCTTAGCAATTCTCTTCATAACTTGTAAGCCACCATCACTTTCAATTAAATGATGAAGGTTTTCAATGGTAGGTATGGCAGTTGTGGAAATTTTTTCAAGGGATAAGTCTTGTTGTAAATGTGAAAAAACTTTGTGAATGCTAATCATCTTGTCTTGCGGAATAGCACTAGTTTGTGTGTCAACATGCATAGGATGGGAAGGTTAAGGCATGTGAATGGTAGTATTCATTCATAATGTACCATTGTCCATACCAGGAATAGGAGCTCTTGAGATCCTAAGGTCCATAATGAAAGTGTTATCACAGGAAGCCATGAGTCTAGAACTTCGTCTCACTAAAGTATTATCAATGAGGCACCAAACACTCATACAAGTACCACAAAAAGATAGGGTGAATTCAAATGCTATGCAATCTAGGGAAAATATAATATGAAAAGCAATAATTCTATAAAACTGAAATAGAGATGCAGTACCAAAAAATAGAAGTATAGAAAATACCCAGAAATTACCAAAAAATGTGGTGCAAAATATGCAAAAGGACTAAGTTGCCCAGGGTGGTGATTTAGTCCCACTAATGTTTTTTTTGTTTTTTTTTTTTTTAATTTTAAATGCAATTCTATGTCTTTCAGATGCATAAATGTAACTATAGTATGCAAATGTAGAGGTTTTGTGTTTTGTAATGCAAAAATGATGCAATAATACAATCTAAGTGAGCTTTTCACTAATGCAATGTTAAAACCCTGGGATGCAATTTAATAAATTCAAGATGCAATGCAAATGAAACCTAGGATGTACTTTTCAAATTAGAAAGGAATATGTTCAAATGATAGGTTCACGAAAATGTAAATGATGATTTTAGTTTACCCTCAATGCTTTGCTCCTCCTAGGGTTTTTCACCTAAGAGGAGAAAGGGGATTGAAAGTAGACCAAAATGCAAGGGTTTACACTCAAAGTCTATGTAAATGATAAGTATTATGCCTAATTAAGATGTCCTAATGCTCTGATCTAAAATTGAAGTAATCTAATGATGCAAAACTTGGAAAATGTAAAGTGTTGGAAAACATAATGTGATGTATCTGGAAATGCTAAAAATACAGCTAAATGATGAAATGAAACAAAAAGAAAAGAGGAGCACAAAGGTCTAAAGCAGTGTAGAAGATTAGGAATCCTAAAAAAATTAGTGAAAATGATGAATGGACACTTACGCCAAGTGGGGTGAGAAGCAGTCAGTTTAGAAACTTTACTAAAATGGCAATGTCTGCTAAATGGGCCTCATAGTATGAAACCAATTTTTAGGCCCAAAGTGGGACTAATTCACCACTAGTGAGTGACTTAGTCCTCCTCAAATCTCAAAAGAGAATTTAGGATAGAATCTTGAAGTCTCAAGTCTGCACTTTCTTTTCTAATAGATGTATGCACTTGATTCTGCAAAAAATGGGGTAGAAAGTCTATCCAAGCTTGAACTAGGGTTGTGTCCACTTGATTAAATTTGTATACTTGTTGACCACCTTTTAATGCCTAATTTCTTGTTAAATATGCATACAAAAGTCTGCAAACACACATGCAAAAGGGGAAAAATGGCTGAGGGTTAGAGAATAGGGGTTTTCCTTAGTCAAATCCCACTTTCGTAATCAAACCCTAAACAATGAAATGAAATGAAAATAGTATGATAAATAGATATCATGCAAATTTCATAAACTTACCACACCTTTGATGCTCAAAATATGAAGATATGCAATGAACTGCTCCAATAGATTGACTTGATAATGCTTAATTGCTTATGAATAACTTGATGAATGCTTGTGAATTGAGAGAGTGTATGAGAAGATTGTAGGAGATGTAAAATGAGGAGAAAAACACTTATTTATATACTTGATTTTATTAAAATTTCTTGAAAGTAACACATCACAGGACAACCTCAAGGGTTAGAGGACAAATTCCCACTAGAATTTTAAAATTATTTTGAGTTTTGTGCCAAAAAGGACTAAGTTGTCCCTATTGGTGACTTAGTCTCACTTAAGCAAATTGAGTGGGTGTCAGGAATTTTGGGGCATTAAAAGTTGTCCAATGGGAATGTTCTCAAAAAAACACTCGAAAATGGTTGGGAAGTACATTAAGGGGTCAGATAAAGCATAAGAAAGGTGTAAATAGTGAAATTAAGCCTAGAAAAGTGTGAAATCTTGTTACAAGACTTTACAACACTTCAAAATAGGACTTAATAAGTGATGAAAATGTGATTTTTAGGTGAATTGTAATGAATAGAGTCTAGAAAAGTGTAGAAATGTCTTACAACCCTCCACAACACCTTCACAAGATGCCATAATTTGAATGTTTAGGACCTAATGTGAATTTTTTGATTACATTACAACATTAAACCCAAGAAAAATCAAGCCAAAGTCCATTAGAAACACTCAAGTGAGCATCAAAATTTCAACTATACATTTTTTGGTGACACAACAAGTATACAATGAAGCCACTAAAAGGGGCTCCCTATGAGATGATGTAATTTTAAATGTATAATTAAACTTCTTCCCAAAGAAGTAGACAAAGCCCAAATTAAAAATTGGAGACCAATTACTTTACTAAATGTAAAAGATTCTAGCAAAGGTATTGGCATTCAGGCTAGCAAGCATCCTTCCATCCTACACCAATAGTACTCAAACAAGGTTCATAAAAGGAAGATATATCACAATGAACCTTATATCAAGCTAGGAGGCAATAGAGTGGGCAAGGTGTTCAAATCAAAGTATAGGAATGTTCCTATTAGACTTTGAAAAGGAATATAATAGGGTTGAATCACCATTTATAATGATGGATTTTGAAGAATTTGGATTCCTAGATGAATTTTATCAAATGGTAAAAACATTAATGAAGGATGTAGTTGCACAAGTAGATATAAATGGATCATTATAAAAACAATTCATGTGTTATATAGATCTATAAGATAGGGGTGCCCTCTTTCCCTTGCCCTATTTGGTGTTGCTTCACATGCTATTTTTTTATGTCTTGAGGGATTCAAATGAAAGCACCAAAATTAGAGGATTAACCTTACCTAATGAAGAAGATATCATAAACATCCAATTTGCAGATCACACTACCCTATTTGTTAATATTGAAAGAGAAAACTTTAAAAAATCTAATGTATAAATTGAATTTATTTTGTGCAACCTTAGAGATAAAAATTTCTAAGGAAAATTCTATAATGCTAAGTTGGGATAGTACCTCAATTTTTTTTACCAAATACAAAGTTCAATGGAGAGGCCCAAGTAAATAGGTTAGATACCAAGGGACCCATTTTTTGTGAATCCATGTTTCAAAAACATGTGGGAGTGGGTAAAACAAAAATTTGATAAAAATAATTGGAATAATCAATACCTATCCTTGGTTGGTAGGATACAACTGTCTAAAAAAATAATTTATTTGTATAATCTTTACTACTTTGTATTGATGTTTGGTAGCTATCAAATAAATTAAATACATAAAAAATTGGATAATTTCTCAAGTTTAATGGGAAAAAGAAACATGCAATCATGTGGGAATGTTGTTTGAATAAGTGTGAAGGATGTTTAGGATTAAAATACAAAAAAAAAGGAATTTATCTTGTTTTCAAATAGAGTTTCAAAGAACTAAAAGGAAAAGAATGCTAGAAGGTCCTAATAAGGAATAACATTCAATCTACAGTCTAAAAAAAGGCTAAAATATGGAGGCAACTCCCCCTCACTAACCTATTATTTGGTAAATTTCCTATTGTCAAGTTGCTAGATCCAATGTGTTTAAAATCATATGGAAGGCTTGGGAACAAGTTAGAAATTTGATAATAAAAAGATATTGATATGTCTGAAAAACTACAAAAATAAAGTCTATCTCAATAGCTCAATATGGTGGAACATATATCACAAAGAAAAACCTGTAGCATTATATACAAGGGTGCTCTATGAAAGTTGGAGTAAGAAAGGTATTAAATGATTCAAATATATTCTTTTCAATAATCATTTAAAAATATGGGCCTCCCTTAGTACAAAGTTCAAATTTCTTCCATCCAATTGGAGAACATATTCTATGCCCAGGGAAGCATGTAAGAAGTGTTATTTTCTAGTAGTATATGAGGTTGAAAATGGTAGTTTAGACAATTATAAATGGATAGATGGAATTGAATTGAGTAAATGAATCCTAAAATTGTGTGTAAATCTATAGATATTCCCTAATATATTATTATGCAAAAAAAAAGGAATCTTGAAATTAGAGATAAAAAGTGGTGCAAAATTTTTAAAAAATTGTGGAATAATATAGCAAAACTAAAGAAGGAATGTTTTACATGGATGCTTATATTGCAAAAAACTTCATTGTTCTATCTCCTCCAATAGTGTGGACATCTGTAAAATGTGCAGGAAACTTGAAATTGTTAAGCATATTTTCTTTGAATTACTTTTTGCTAAAGAAGTCTAGAATATGTTATGTGTAGACCTGGAAGGTTGGGGGGTTTAGGTATGGTTAAATGATAGGAAATTCTATGTGATTTTATAGAAGGTTTGGATAAATTTTGTAATTTCTTTTGTCTTTTTTTATCTACTAAAATATTGTGGTTTCTTTGGAAGGAAAGAAATGAGGAATGGTTCCAAGGCTAAAAGAAAGCACTTACTGAGTCTATTAAAAGATTCATGTTTTTTCATATGTTTATGTAGGTTATAGTGCCAATGAAGATATCTAAAGATAATTTTTTCAAGTTGTTGAAAGGTGGGAAGGTTGATGTAAACAATGATGATCGAATATGCGACACTATCCCTTCAACAAAGAAGACAACATACCTTTTCTAAAGAACTACTTGGAGTTTGAAAAGAAGTATAACAAAAAGTATAGTGTTCAAACCCTACAAAATGACCTTGGATTTCTCAGATGACCAAGTTTTCATGTAAACTAGGGAGAAGAATTCATAATGGAAGTGGTAGGATCAAACAAAGAAAACTCAACAATTGAACCTCCATCAGGGTGAAATAACATGGATACCTACAGTGAAAGTGTTAACTTTAGAAGCTTGAGAATTAGGATACATTTTTTTTGAAACTTGTAATGCATGACTACTATTCTCATAAATAGAACCTTAAAAGGGGGAGCTACAATTCATTTTTTTTTTGTAAAAGCTCTACAAGGCAAATGAACACAAAATTTTGTCAAGTCATGGGCAGATATCTATGATGTGTTTTTTTTATTAGTAATCTATCATCCAAAAAAAAAAAAACAAGAATAAGAAGACATACTCAAGAAAAACAAGTGGGTTTTCGCCTTTGCTAATAATTCATTTGTTAAGGTGAATGTTGATTTTTCAAAGGGATGAAGTAAAGCAAAAAGGGAAAACACACTAGTTAAGGGAAAAAACTAGATTGTGAAACAGTAGGAAGCAATAGGCTACTAGCAAATGGTCAAATAAACACAAAATGAAAAAGGGGGAGGTCCTAGACACTAGCTAGACACTTCAACCTTGTCATGATCAATTAGAAAAGAGAGTTTTCAATATTTCATGATACTTAATAATCATATATTGGATCATTAGATCATCATCATTTTTTTTGATATATACATGTTTAATTTTAAGTACTTAAAAAACAAAAAATAGCACCTATGTATTGACTAACTTACTTGACAATATAAAATTGACATATTTACCAAACCAAATAAAAACAATTTAACTATAAACAATTGAAAACAATAAATAATTAATAATAAACAATAAATTAAACCCATTAAAAATTTTAAAGAGAGTTTCTTCTCCCTTAAAACTAGTGTAGCTGTTTATAGGCAATATGGAATTCCACCATAAGTGTTCACCTCCCCAAAATCAAATGTAGCTATTTACAGGTAGTGTAATATTTAGATTGAATGTCATCATGAGTTTCTTCCTTCACGCATTAAGTCTACATATTTCATAATCTATTTCTATTTCTATTTCTAGGTGCAGATATGCCCTCCACACAACTCACAGGAAGAACGTATGAGCCAGATAATGGGACCAAAATGTTGCGTGTCCTTGGCTTAAACTAAAACGTAAATGATATATTATTCCAGATAATTATCTCTCTTAATGATGGCCAATGTGGGAACTGTGTTACTCATTGCTTGAATGCCTAAGGTAAGATAAGTGGAAGCGTGTTGCCATTAAATATTACACTGGAAAACTAAATTCAGCAAGTGCTTACCGTACGCGACTCGTCTAAGGATTTGAACCCGTGACCTTAGCCTGTAGGTAGCTTTAACATGGTTTATAATAAAACACGTTCTTCATACAACTATTATCATTGTATTCGGTAAGAACGATACGTGGAAGGCACATTGAAAGCGACAATCTGCAAGGATTAATCCAAGCTTACCATGAAAATATTAAAAAAATCTTCGATTTGCTGTTCCGGGTCAAATGCCACATCCTCAACGATTGTGTGATAAGGGAGGCGATTGACGTGGCATTCGTTTGGTCTTTCATTGGAAACTACTCAATTTAGGTTTCCATCATTAACCTAATTGTAAATAGCTTTCACAACTTACAGCATTTTGTATAAATAGAGATAAAGATTCATTTTGTGAAAAGCCTACAAGTCTCAATTCTTTTACAAAATTACAACAGAAGTTCAGGATTCTCAGTTTTGTGCATTCTGGACAGACATGATGTGTTTGAACGGCGATCTTATCACAGAAATCTTAGGCCGTGTGGATGGCATAACACTTGCAAGTGCGGTTTGTGTGTCGTCACAATTTTGGTCCATAGCAAAAGAGGAGAAGATATGGGAAGAGAAATGCTACTCTCTCTGGCCTTCCACAGAGGACTCAGATGTCAAAAAATTCATCTCTTCTTCATTGGGTAGCTTCAGAAATTTCTATGCAAGCTATGATGAGTCTTCCGAGAGGCATAAGGTGAAGGTGGTGTCTGATGCTGTTCCCTCTGATTTTGTGTCACTTGTAGATGTAGCATACAAGGATAAGACCATCTACTCCAGAGTTGTCTGGGGCATCCCCTGTGCTGAAGACGAATTTGACAGCTGGTTCTCTAACTGCCCTTTCAAAATGGAGCTCATTAACTCTTATGGTCTTGAAGACGAGGATCAGACCTCTGGAGATGGGATGCCAAAAATTGATACACTTGAGAAGGTGAGGAAGGATTGGAATTTCTGGGAGCAGTTGACGGAAAATATTACGTTAAGCTGGATTATGGTGAACAAGAGAACAGGACAAGCAGCTAATCTTTCAAGCTGGAGGCCTTTGTCTGAGCAGAGTCATTGGGTTTCTCATAGGGACTTTGTTATATCCTTCGGCTCCATATTACCTGCTCACAACATATTGCCTTGTAAGTCTGTACAGTGTATGCTTGTTATAAAGTCTAGACTCTCGGATAGTTTGAAGATCACCGAGCTGAGCATGCGGTTGGAAGACACGATGGGAGCTTGGGTTAATGGGAGGGACAGTCTGCTCATTCTGGAAAGAGCTGTGGGTTGCAGAAGAAGCAATAACCAGATCCAGATTTTTGCATCTTATCAAAAGCACTTGAGTGAACGGGGCAAATTGAAGGAGGCAAACATGAGAAATGAAGGCTGTCTAGATATAATCTGTGTTTTAGGTGGCATTGTTGCCTCTGCTTCATTTTGGTTTTTCGTTTTCACGGAGAGTGGTGCCATACTGGGACTCTGATCAAGACATTGTTGATACATTAATTATGAAAATATGTGGATACTTGAACCCAATTACTGCTAACTTGCATAAAATTGGAAAATAGGACTTTACTAAGTCCTGCAAATTCATTTCGAAATTAATTGATAGTAAAGGAAATACGAATATGGAGTTTATGTCAAGTAATTTTAGTATTTGTTATTTATTATTACAGTTGGTTTAGTTTGTGCAATTTGTTATGTTTGTTGATATAATTAGAAAATAATTAATATCTTAAATACATCTGAAAAAAAAAACAGGAAGAGATATCATAGTTATTTTATTTTAGATTTGTTTTATTTTATTTTTGTTTGAAAAGTTATATATTTATTTTTATTTTATTTTTGTATGCAGTTTTTAATTTTATTTTGGAAAAAGATATCATTCATTATTTCGATAGTTCTTTTATTTTGTTTTTATTTCAAAAATATAGTGAATATTTTATGTTTTATATTACTTTTAAATAGTTGCATATTAATCTATAATCTAAAACTTGATATCTTTATATTTAAATTAAATGTCAGATCTAAGTAGTCTTTTTGCTTATGTTGATGATATCAAAATGTTTCTCCTCCAATAATAATAAGGAATAGATCATCCTTTCTTTAGGGAAAAGTTTTTTCTTTGCTTTCCAACCAAGGAAAGATTCTTACATGGGACAAACAAAGAAGACATGAACTACTTGGTCCAAGCACATATATTCTTTGCCTATGTCAAGAGGAAATGGCTAACCACCTTCTCATTCATTGTTAATTGGCTCATAAATGTTGGTAATAATTGTGTGCCAAATTATAATGGTCAAGGGCTCTTCTAGAAACCCTCCAATTGTTCTAGTTGTAGCCTCTCTTGTACTAACAAGACACATTCTCTAACATTTGGACCTTCCCCCCACCACTTCTAGTATGACACACATGGGAAGAAAGAAATTGAAAAATCTTCCAAGAGAAAGATCTACTATGGGATTATTTCATCAAAAAATTAGACATAGTTGAATCAAAACTTGTCAACATAGTAGCAAGAGAAAAACTAGAAAATATAATCATGAAGAGATAGATCTTAATCAATTATTCTCCCCCTATTAATGCACTTGGAAAGGTTATAAGTTTAATTTGGAAGTGAGAAGAAACCAAGTAAAAGCATCCACACTTGAACCTCTTGAAGATAAATTTTAATCGTGCCTCTCAAGGTAACCAAAGCTCTTTAGGAGCTACCTATATGGTTGGTAACCACGGTGGGGATCTCATCACAACAACAACAAATAAAATACAACACAACACAAATAATAAAGAAAAATCCCAATCCGCCACCCTCACCATAGATTAATTCTCAACAATAAAAAAATTATCGCAAAAGGAGATTCCCTCATCATCATGAATTCCTTAAAAATCAATAGATGCCTAAGTTGAAAGCTTAGCAAAAAATCACAATGAGTCTAGGAAAAATTGAAGAAATTTAAATTAATCACTACTTCTGAGACATTAACTTGCTAACAAAGTATCCTACAAATAATGCTATTGAGGCATCAAAATATCTCGAATTCTTAGAAAAAATTAATAATTGACTGAATTTTGCCAAGTCTTGGGAATTAATGCATTATGATCTCTCCAAACCACTAGGAGATTTTTAAAAAATTCCAATAATGGCTCATAATTGCTCCAATACAAATAGACATCACCATATAATGAGCATCCCATATATGCTAAAAAGTGTTGAATCTTCCAAGAGGTGTGGAATGTGATGGCTACAAAAAGAGAATATAAGGATGTTATAATTGAGAAACATCAATCATTGATCTCACAAAACCCATTATGAGACATGGCTTGCTATAACTAGGCCCTAAACATGACCCACTTCCTAGCTATAATGGTGGCTAGGGATATTAATCTAGTCTAAACCTAACATTGTGAGATCAACCCTACTTTTTATAATATTTTTTTCTTTAAGGCCTTATAACTAGTTTAATTTCTACCTCTATAATACTAAAGCCTTCAAATACTAGGCCTAATACTCCTTGATTTTTGGGAGCATAATGTAACATCCTTATAATTCTTAATCATAACCTCATGCTAGCCATGAAAGTTTCCTCTAGTAGTTAAGCCTTACATAAATATTTTGTTATTACTATATTAAGAAAAAGGCAGTGATCCACTCCCTTCCGAATTATAAAAAAAAAGGGGATATCATTTTATTTTTATTTTAAAGTTTTAAAAATAATTTATAATATTTATATTATTTTTAGTAATAAAAATAGATATTTATTTGAAATATGAGTCAATTCAATACTTTGAAAAAAAAAAATTAATTTTTTTATATATATAATAATTTGGGAAAAGGGTCCTAGGATCTTACATAGAAAAAGAGTTCATCAAGACAGTAGAGAGGCAAAGTAGAAAAAATAACTAGAAAGATAATTTTTTATGTTTTATTTATAACCATTTTTTATTTAATTAAATTTATTTTTTTTTGGAAATACTAATCACATATCAATTGGTAAGTGTGAGTAGTATATTTTCTTTAGAGAGCCTTGACAAAAAAGTCCAAGATATTTATTTATTATTATTTTTCTATTTTTTTTAAAATGATGTAGAGATATTATGTCAAAATCTTCAACGCATTACTCATTAATAAGTACTGTAAGTATTGCAATAATAACTATTTTATCTCTTTGTTTAAGGCATAAGAGAAAGGAAAATAGGGAACAATCAAGAAATTAAGTTTGATAGAAATGATAAATGGTACTCCACTCTAGAAGATATGCAAAAATAAATGTTCATGGAGTATCAAATGGAAATATGGGCTCTAGTGGGGGTTCTAACGGAAAAATTATTTAAAAGACATAATCTATGTGGGCTCGAGGCTACTCTAGAAGTAGCATGCTTGGGGTTTGGCATTTCAAGGCTACAAGACATTTAGCACATGCGTGAGGAGGGCACTATAGTGGAATGGCTTTCATTACTTAGAAACTTTAACATAGTGTCAATATTTCAACATCAAGCTCTAGCGTGTATTGGTAGTTGCTTCCTAAAAAAGGTAAACAATGTGGATCCTATGTCGTATCTCCAATGGATTATGGATTTTGATGCCACCCCTCCTATGGTATGAGCAATTTCAACCTACCCCCTATTGAAAAATGTCCTCTCTTGGGCTTTAACACACTCTCTAGCTCGAGGTTTACATTCTATTTTGGCCTCCTCTCATCTAAGCTATTGGTATTCAACGTATTGTGTTATGTTTTTGCCCACCACCTGCATATATATTTATTTTTTGCCAAGTTTTTGTATTTTTTTGTAAAATGAATTTTTCATTGTACACATATGACTCTGAACTTTTACATAATATATATAATATTCGGGCTTTTCAACTTTTATTAAAAATGATAGTATGAAATTATGTGATTTTTTTTTTATGGAGCTTAATTTTGTTTACTGGTAAAACCATAATAGAATAGAATGGAAGAACGATTGCTTACAGGTATGAATGTGTATCAAAAGCTCCAAGTATAAACAAAGCTAGTAGTGGAAGGAGATTTGTAGATAGTGATCAAGATTGTTAAAATATTCAACTACAAATTGATGTATTAATCATAATGTACATGAGGTTTAGGGCCCTCAAATGTATTTAATAGATATATCATTTTCTCATTATCAAAGAAATTTGAATTGTGTTATTGATTATTTGGGTATATTATAGTAACTAATAATTACTATGTATAATCACAATCCTAACTCCTAGAAGGATCTCATTGCTCATTTAATTTTTAAACCATATTAGTATATTTGCATTGGTAGGATTATATTGTGCTTCTAAATGCTGAAGAACATACCAATAAAAGGAGATCTTTAGTATAGATAATGTGATGATGATATTTATTTTATTTCAATTTATTACCTTCTCTAGGTATGAATTTTTTTAAGGTGGAGATGTGTAAATTAATGATTCTATCTCAATTATTACAAAAAATAGTGATTCTCTTAGCTTGTGTAGGCCCTAAAAGAAATGTGGCCCCCTGTGGGAGGCTATTAAAATATGCATCATTTTTGTAGAGCATCTATTTAGGTGTATTGGGAAATAGGGGGAGATAGGAATGTGGAGTTTTGTAGTAGTGTTATAGGGTGGTTTGGCTATATGGGGAGGTTTATGTTTGTGTAAATAGGTAATTTTCCTATCTAGTTATTAGTGGGATCCTATTTACATGTTAAGTTTACTTAGGTCCTAGGAAGGAATCTTTCTAGATGGTGTTAGTAGTTATTATATCTTATCTTATATTTGACATTTAATGCTTGTGTCATAATTCATTTAATATTATTGAGGTAATTGTCTCATTGTATAGGATTAAGGGTGATCCACAGAAAGTTGAGGACAATTTGGGAGATCTTGATTTTTGCTGAAATCATAGATTTTTAGAAAATATAATGATTTAAGCCTTGAAACATTTCATTTAAAGGATTCCAATTGAAGAGGGTTTGATCTAACCACATTAGATCAAACCCCCATGGATAGAACCCTGCTAGTTTT
>VDFB02353297.1:0-129152 GCA_007258455.2 Sequoia sempervirens
CTCCCTCGTTGTCATTAAAGCATAAAGCAAAGAGGATTTTTTTGCAACTTCTAATTTTTTTACTTTTACACGATAATTCACTTTATTAATTAATGAATCAAATTATCTTAATTTATTTATTTTCTTTTTCCTTTTGTCATTTCATATCTAATTAATTACATAACTGTTGAATAGTATTTATATGCATAACAGTTAAAACAAAGAAATAATTATAACTATCCTTGTGCACATTTGACCAATCAAACAAAGTCAATTAAAAGATCTAATTCCACTTATTCACTGATAGTATTGGCATGCAATTTCCTTGAAAAGTCTTAAAAAAGAGGATTACTCAGACACCAATAAGGATTCTGATTTGTAACATTTCTATCCAAATCATCTTCATTGAATAACATGTTGTGGCATACATTAATTGGATGTATCTCATCATCTTTCTTATCAGGATGCTAACAACCTTGATTTGTATTTCTCCTTGGGTGTATCTAAATGCCATGAGTTATGAATTCTACTTGCATGTGGCTTCATTGCACAAGTAATAGTAAGTGCTACAAAATGGTGCAAAATAAACTTATGCATATGGAAATGAAATGACCCCATTTAGTTAGAAAATCAATATTTACATCGCTTTCACTATTAAGTGATAGCTAGTTTGGAATTAAACAATAGCTAGAAATTGTTTCTACCATAACTTAATAGTGCTAGCACAAGTCTTTGTTGTTTTTTGCCTTAGTATTGATTAGTTGTTGTGGCCTATTTACACTTTTTTAGGTGCTTAAGAAAATATGGGATCTATTCCATTGATTGCTCCTAAAGAGCTTATGCCACCATTGCAATAACAGAATTACCCTGGTGCATGCACATGCAAAAAAAAAGTTCTATATTATAGGGTACACAGATAGCAACAAGTATTTAAAAATTAATAAAAATTCAAATGAATCTACATAAGAATTATGTTTTCTTTTTATGAATAACATAGCATATGTCACTCACTGTACTCATTTGTCTAATTTGTCCTTGTGACAGGGTTCAATGCTTTCAACTGTATATAAACAATTACGCACAAACTACACTAGGAAAAATTGCTTGTCCCTATCACAATTTGTACATTTGTACAAGTATACTTGATCATTCGATAGCAGATTACAAGGTCAGTTTTCCAATTTGTCTTTTTTCTTTTCTTGAAATGCAATTGAAATTCTTCAATATAATAACTGCATAAAGTTCTTTTCCATGTATTCATTTTGTCATCTTGTATTCCTCATTTCTTTGAACATAAATGATTTAGAGGGCTGTTTCCATATATGCAAACAGGAAAATGCATTATCCACAATTGCAATAGTATTTGTCTTGAGCAATAGAAAGGTTTTGCCTTATGTATTGAAGTATGTTATACTACTATACAATATCCATAGAATATAGAATGAAGAGTACTTCATATAATTTACTAAACCATTTTGCAGTTTCAAATAGGTCTTAAGAACCATAAGTCTTTTTTATATCATTGACTTTCCTGGCCTTCATTTTAAAGAACCAATTTTCCGTTGATTTATAAGTTGCAGCAAGTTATCACCAGTTTACAGTTCTTACATTATGTTTAATCTTCACAATTTTACAAAATACAAAGCCTACAAGGATAATTTCAAAGTGACGCAGCACGCATGGAATTTTGAAAGCCAAGATGATGTGCCTCACATCCTCCATAGACCTTGGTGAAATATTTTCCATGAGTCTTACATGCAAAATGACGGCTAAGCATAGTTTTGCTCACATTGCCAATTTCACTATGTGCTTTAAACCTCTAAAGTAAAAGGAAACTGAGGAAAGAAGCTATTTATTCCCTCAAGTAACTCATTTCTGGTTCTGGATACTGTAACTATAACAAAGTCTGCTTAATCGCTATAAACTCTCCCAGAACAGAGACTTCTAGAATAGAAAAACAATATGCACAAAGTAATAGTGATGCTTAACAGCTGACTTAAGTCTATAGCTAATGGACAAAGCAGCCTGGCTATATATGTGCACCAGGCCATTGCAGCAGTTTCTCATCGACCCACATGCTATTTAATGCATTTTCTTTGCATGTATGCACTGTGTGGCTGCACTTCTGAGTTTCAATCTCTTTTTAAATTTATTTAATCAATCCATGCCTTCACTTTTGCTCAATGAACCTATGTCTTTGCATTTCCCTCAAATTGTCTATACACAACTGATCTTAAAAGCTATTCCCACAAATAAGAAAAGCCATAGATCTTCTTTGATCAAACAATGCTTTTGCATTTCCCTGACTTTCTATAAACATAAAAGATATGTCAAACTATTCTCTACATGCCACTTAATTCATGCATATCTGAATAGCTCTTAAAATCATTTGTTGATTTCGCTGAAAAAATCGATTAACCCAAATTGCTTATGAGAAGGAATCAGCTAACACAAAACGTTTAAATGCCATGAAATTTGAATTGACAATATGGGCAAAAAGTTCTTATCCAGTAGTGTTGCATATATGAATAAAGCTACTGAAAATATTGTTTGTGTTTATGCTTTCAAAAGTATACATCGCTACATTGTACTCATTTTATCACTTTGGCAATGCTCGCGGGAATAATTACAGCAATACAATCCTCGCAGGACATGGTGAATGCAAGGTCAGTTGAAGAATTAATACTATTTTCCCTTGCTTGTGTGCTTCTATTAAAATTTTTGCTGTATGCTTAGGTGCCTTCGCTAAGCCACTTTCCTCAAGATCCATTTTTCAACGCCGAGATTACTTCCAAGATCCTCGACAACATGATTCATACTATCGAATGCTATTAAGTGAAAGCACATAAGCGACAATGTTAACAATTATAGATTTTGTAATCTAGATACTAGTGTTAAATGCTATTCATACTCAGTATTTGCTATACCCAAACACATTAGGTTACACGAAAAACAAAGAAAATCATAGACGTTGACACCTATGAATTAGCTAAGCACCCCCAAATATCAAACATTGACTACGTGCTTAAGAGCGAGGGACTTTGTAGATTGAGTACTTTTGCATACAATGTTGGTGATTGTTTGTTTGACTCATTACAACTATTGCTTAACAATCGTTACACATCAATTCAATTACGAAATGGAGCTATAGATTACTTCTTGAATTTCCTTAAAAACAAGGACAAAGAAGCAATAAAATCATACAACTATGAACTAGACCCTGATACTTTATATACATTGCACAAAGTACATGATCCACAAACATACTTCCGCAGAATGCGGTTATCTGCAAAGCCACAAGCAGATTGCACAGAAAGTGGATTGTGGGGTGACCTATTTTGCATTCACTGGATATCCAAATGGTTGAATATACAAATCTCCCTTTGGTCAAGAACAACAGCAAGAAGGTACTTACAGTTCAATAGTTCTGACTACACAGAATCAGTCTCTATACTATTTCATGACATGAATTATTTAAGTGGACACTTTGAACCATTGTTAGAAATTGAAACACAAAACATAAGTTCAAAACAGCCCATAAGTTCACATGAAATAAAAAAATTGTGCCCAAAGTATCCTCAAATATCAAACATTGACAATGTCCTTAGAGCTGAAGGCCTTTGTAGATTAAGCACATTTGCATACAATGTTGGGGATTGTTTGTTTGATTCGCTTCAAGTGCTACTTAACAACCAGTACACCTCAACTCAATTACGCAATGGAGCTATAGATTATTTCCTGGCTTGCTTTCAAAAAAAGGACAAAGAAGCAATTAAATCATATAACAATGAACTAAATCCTAGTACTCTATATACATTGCACAAAGTACATGTTCAAGAAACATACTTCCGCAGGATGTGATTGTCTGCAAGCTTATGCATAGACCATGGCGAACGTGGATTGTGGGGTGACTTGTTTTGCATTCACTGGATATCCAAATGGTTAAAAATACAAATAAGCCTCTGGTCATTGACAACATCAAGAAAGTACTTAGATTTCAATGATTCTAGATATACAAAATCGGTCTCTATACTGTTCCATGATACAACCCCTCTGGCTGGACATTTTGAGCCGCTTCTAAGAATCGAAGCCCAAAATCTAACTCGCCAATGCTCAACAAGCTTACTCCAACTAAAAAAGTTGATCAGAAATCGTCCACAATACAAAAATACTTACTTGACCAGGCCACATGCTTTGCCTAAAAATAAGGAAAATTTGATACCATTTGTCATAGCAAACAATTTTAAACATAAATCAACAATAAGACTTAATCACCTGAAGAACTTGATTAGAAAAGAAAAACAAAAAAAAGGTGTACCTAGCAGCCCAAAGAAAAAAAAAACATTGACACCAATAGAAATTTATAAAACAACAATACAAGATACACCAAAACACTCATGTGCAATTTGCCAAGTGCTCTGTTTGAACAAGGACATTAGGATTTTCAAAGAAAAACAAAAACAACTATACTGTGAGCTAGTACAATCAGATTCCTTACCATTCACAGATCTCATATGCAATGTATGCTACTTTGCATTGAAAAAGTCCACTATTCCAAAGTATACTACGCCACAAAAAATAAGAACTAACAGACCATTGTGCTATGTGCAAAACTTAACTCCTCTAGAAGAATGACTTGTCTCACTTAGAATTGCATTTGCATAGATTTGGGAACTAGGGTTCAAAAGGTCTCAAATAGGCCTGACAGGTTCTATTATAAATGTCCCTGCTGACATGAACATTGTACGAAGAGCATTACCACAATCAATTAACAACACACAAACAATTGTTGTTTCATTGAAAAGACGCTTAAAATACAAAAATGCATTTCAAAAAGGCATGGTGTTCCCAAATGTCATCATGCAAGCTTTGACTCAATTAACAAGGACACCATTATACAAAATGTACAAAGTCCACATAAACCAAGATTGGCAAGAAGTTCTCCAATGCACTAAGGAAAACAAAGCCAATAGTCCACAAAATACAAGTGAAACAGAATCAGACAGTGAAATGGAAAATGAAACCCATCAGAAACATTGATACATGGATTCACTGAGTCTAGAAGTATCCATAACATGGAGGACAAGATTATTGAAATTGCACCTGCAGAGCACAAGTATCCAATTGGAATATTTAAGGACATTTATGCTGAAGAAATGAATTTCCCAACTTTATTCTTTGGCAAGCCGCATGTTAATGACATTGTAAAAAACTTTACATATCAGAAAATAATACGCTGGGAGCTCTTATAGTCACAAAGACAATTTGCATATCATACAACAAACATTTTTTTCAAAGCTATAAAGGTTCTAATACAACAAGTACTGTCCACAATGACAATAAGAATCTGCAAGGGCCAGTTAAAAGGGCGGAAGCTATTTACGAAAGACGTTAAAAACAAACCAAACCTAGAAAAAATTCTTAAATCAGATATTGGATACGTTGATTTCAAAAGAATAAGAATCTCTCCAGACTATTCACAACAACTTAAGAAAAATGTATTTGCTATGATTCGACAACTAGGACCACCGACATTTTTCATCACTTTCTCTAGTGCTGAGCAAAATTGGGATCCACTAATTCAAACATTACAAGAGCTGCACAATCTACACCAATTAGCACAAAACCGTCAAGAATCTAATCACCCAATACACATTGACAAATTTGAACTAATCAAGAAAGATCCTATCACTTGTGCACGTTACTATAAACATAGAATCAATGCAATTAAAAAATTGATACTTACAGATTACTCTTTCTTTGGAAATGTCATTGATTACTTCTCAGTCACTGAGTTCCAAAATCGAGGAAATGAACATGATCATTTTCTCATATGGGTTAAAAATGCACCAATCTACACAGAAAATAACAGCACAGACGTCATAGCTTTTGTTGATAAGTATATTACCTGCGACACTCAAAATTTGGAACCTGCTTTGGCAATGTTACACAAACACCATCATACAAAGAAATGCAAGAGATCAAAAAATAAATTTTGTAGGTACAATTTTCCTTTCCCACCAATGCAAAAGTCAACTATACTTTTACCAATAGTCCAAAAGACTGAAGCGATAACTACAAATGCCACTTATATCTTCTCAAAACTCCAAAAAGCAAACTATGACGAAACTTTCACTTTTCAAATGTTCTTAAAAGAATTAAACTTAAGTGACAATGAATACATTGAAGCTTTGAGCTCAACATTAAACAAGCCCACGCTTTTCTTACAAAGAAAACCATCACAAATATGGAACAATAGTTTTTCAAGGAAGATTCCAGAACTTTGGAAGGCTAATACAGATGCACAATTTGTCCTAAATGCATATGTTGCTGCTATGTACTATAGCTCATATATTGCAAAAGTAGACAAGTCAATGACATATGCATTCAAAAGAATACGTACAGACCACAAGCAAGACAATATTGATGCAATACGAATGGTGAGTAAACTTGGAAATGCCATGCTTAAATTGCAACAAATGTCATCACAGCAAGCTACACATATTGTTCTGTCATTGCCATTAAATTATAGTTCAAGAAAATGTATATTCATTGATATGCGATCTGACAATGATCGTACATTTATACTCAAATCTGTTAAACAATTGAGCAATGAGCCAGATGAATCAGAAAACGTTCTTGCAAAATCTATTATAGACTACTATTTAAAATGTCCTGAAATAATGGTGGACATATGTCTTGCAGAATTTGTTTCAAGATACAACAAATACGGTGCTAAAATTGAACCAAAGGCCAAACCCAATGTTATACGGTTTATCAATTTCAACAAACACTTTGATTTAGAGAATCATTGTAGAGAGCAATTGGTTCTCTATGTTCCATTTACCATTAATGAGCATACACTAAAACAAAACTTTGATTGTTGGGAACATGCATACATGTACCATGGACAAACCATTCAAATAACACAGCTGCAGTTTGTCCACGTACTCAAACCCATGGGGTGACATTGATAAAGCTTAATAATGATTCTCACTTTAAAGATGAAAAGATTATTGACTCGCTAATGCAAAGCAAGCTTCCTATGTGAAAAGAACTATATGACATTCAAACACCTTCCAAACATAGTCATTCTAACCCAAATACCACATACTCCAATGATTCCCAAATTCAAAGCACCCACAGATTATGTAGGCACAATGAATACAAGTTAAGACTCGAATGTGCCAAATAAAGAACAACAAGCAATCATAACGCATGCTCTCTATAAAAGATGAAACCCCACAAAAGCCATTGTGACGAGCTTTGACTGGAGGATGCCGAAAATCAGAAGACTTTTTTACAAAGAAAAGTTTTCATCTTACCAAGCTTCCTCATCTTCGGCATGTATAGAAATTCCGTTGGACAATAATCCGCATACAAACCTGTATACGTATTAACCTGCGATATATAGGTAAAAGTAAAGATATATAAATATAGGGGGATCTACATTGTATCTAACATTTCTACATACCTTAATACATCGTATCTCACTAACACCTTAAGTACTTGACACTATGTCAAAGCACTATGATCAATTGCACATACTTTGTAGACCTAGATATCATTAGTTGGCTCAACATTTCTAATGCTATAATCGAGCAGAAGACTACGACATAATGCAAATGCCTACATCATACTCTTTGGGAACCTTTGATACCATTATATTTTCCTTCAGGGTGACCTTTACTCGCTAATAACCTCTACTGGCCCTTGATTCTCGTGGTGGTTTCGATAATAGAGGGCCTACCTTAAATTGAATTCACGCCTTATAGTTTCCGAAAGACCAGCTACAAATGCTATTCATTGGTGACTACCATGAGACAAAAGATCAAATATTTATTTCAATTCTTAATAGACTACGAGTAGGCATTCAGATAACTCATGATATAGACTATATCAACAAAATTTGCTTTCATCCTGTACCATTAGATCCATTGCTTCCGCACCTTTTCTATAGGAGAGTAGACGTTCAAGGACATAACAACAAAATGCTATCAATCATTCCAACCCAAATGGTTGTGCTAGATGCGATAGATGAAGTTAACGAGGACCTTAATGCAATACGAGTGTACAGTCACACAACACTTCCATCACAAATATGCTTAAAAACAAACATTCTTGTTGAGCTTTATGCAGGCAATTACAATGTTCAAGATGGCCTCGTCAATGGTTCAGATGGAATTTTTAAAGCATATACATCACAAAACAATATTGATATTGTTTGGATTAAATTTAATGACCCATCAATTGGACATCACCAGCGCACAAAACTAGCACATTGCTATTCTACTATCATTGACAAAGACTGGGTGCCTATACAATGCATTGCTAGGCCAATCCAAAAAATAACAATAAACAAGAAAATTACAACTAGAAAACAATTCCCAGTACAAGTAGCATGTGCACGAACCATACATCGATCCCAAGGATTAACAATGGAAGCCTTGGCTTTTGATCCCACAGGCATTAGACAGCATGGACTAACCTATACAGCTCTGTCACGAACAAAATCAGTAGAATCATTGTTCCTGTTACAACCTTTAACTACAAAAAACTTCAAAATTAAAGACAAAATACAACTAGAAATGTCTCGTCTTCAGACATGTGCACAATGGCAACTTGATAATCTAGACACATGTTCAAAAAACAAATCGCATTTGCTCCTATGTACATTGAACACTTGCAGCTTAAGAGCACATGCAGAAGACATTGTCAATGACTATGGCATAATGCAATCTGATATCTTGTGTCTTCAAGAAACACATATGCATCCCTTTGAGCTAAATACCTTGCTGCAGAATTTTGATAGCTTCTCTGTACATAACATACATGGCATAGCAACTTTAACCAGGAAACATTTGCTCTTGTCAAAAACAACACAACATGGAACTTCAAATATTGAAGCTATCACATTAACAATAATGCTATCTAACAATGAACTCAATGTTTGTAATATTTATGCAAGACCTGCAACTGCCATAGATGAAGTAATTGCAATGTTGCAAACAATTATTGGGTCCACAAATTCAGAAAACATGTTGTACATTTTAGGCGATTTTAATGTTGACATGTCTATAGAAAACAGAGACAAAAAAATGCTTCACAGTTATATGCAACACAACAACATACAATTTATGTTGAACCAACAACACAGCATAGGCAATTCAGTCATTGATCACGTTTGGTCCAACACAGCTACAAATATATGCTCTACCTATATATCAGAAGCATATTGGACTGATCACAATCCAGTTTTCCTAAAATTGCATGTCGCACAATAAACAAATTCAACTTTATAGAACTTATAGCCTTATATCACCTTTATGCACTGCAATGTCTTTTCCAATACTATATCCATTATTTGCAGGAGATCTATGGATGAAACTAAAAGGCAGGCAAAGCAAATACAAACCACACAAGAAGACTCAGTACAACGGTAAAGTGCCCATAGTATTATTCCTTCATACTCATTCGCCCAAATCATAAATATTCAAATAACATTGTTCCAATTCTTTGCAGAACACCAAAAGATGTATCAAAAAGACAAGCCAAACAGGTGCAAATTACACAAGAAGAATCAACACAACGGTATAGTACTTCATTCTACAATGTACTGCCAGCTGACCAAGTTGCTAATATAAAATTAGCATTTTACTGACACTATCCTTGTTCCTTGTAGGACAAGAGTCAAGAAACCTAGAATTGTTTCAATTGAATAGCTAAATGCAAGAAGAGCTGGAGACACCTTCCAGGGTGATGTCCTTGTTGTCTACAAAGCAACATTGGATAAGGCCAACAAAACATGGGAAATGCTTCGTGCTGATCTGACAGACCACAAAGCAAAAATGACAATCACGTTAAATGTTAGTGGAGACCTCGTCTATCAACATGAGCCTAAAATAGTCCCGGGATCAGCTATTTCAATATCAGATTTCCAAGTTGCACCTAGGACAGATTATGACAGAGGTGACTGTGATTGCATTTTGATTTTAACAGCCATAAGCAGCATTGAAAACATCCCCCGCCTCTGTCAAGAGTACAAATTCATCCCAAGTGCAAATATCAGCCAATTGCTAACAACTGTAAATGAGTACCCAGCTGGCACAATAGCTGCACTGGTAGTTGGTGCCCGAAAAATGGGTACCCAATTTGCAATTGACATCAAAGATGGCCACACTGACATAGACAGGGCACAGGTATTTCAGGCCACAGAACTTTTACCTCTTCTTTCAGTTTCAAGCTTTAAATGTTCTGCAATCGTCTCTATAACAATTTCTGGAACAAAATCTAATTGTCTCATTGAATTGCAGTTGCTATTACGGTCAATATATGAGCAAAAATACTTTGCACTCGAAGACCAGTTGCATACAAATAAAACACCTGCAATGATTTTCAAGAATGTTGTAAGAAAAACAGATCAAAGGAACACATTTCACACATGTAGATCAACATTCATCTGTACCTTGAATGACAAAAGAAGCTTGGAAAAACTCAACAGCCTACTACATTCAACTTTCAAGGTAACAACATTCTTTTTTTAAAAATCTAGTTCATCCAAACTTGTATTTTTGTCTTCTCTAACAATTTTGAACCATATTCTATAGGTTTCTGGTACTCTAAAAATAGCAAATGCATTTTCCAATCCATTTCATGGATGTTGCCCAAAATGCAAATTCAAATTTACTACTTATGGCACACTCCAAGAAAAAACTGCTCATTGTAAACAGTGCAACCAGCAAGTCAATTATACATTCTGTTTACAACTTAAAACCACCATAACAACTTATAACAATCAAACAATTCAGTCGACAATTGACCAGGCCACCATGCACCATCTGTTTCCCACACTGCAAAGGCTCAACTATGAAGACTACATTAAGGACAAGTCAGCAGTGATATTCATCCTACGGGACTTCACTGCTGAAGGACATTTTAGCCTTGACCAAAACAATGCCATTGTTGAAGCCATTTGCATTGAAAAATAGACAAGAAACATCACCAGAAGGTAATAAAGTCATTCATATGTGAACTTTTTTTCTTTTGAACCAATACCTCAAATCATTATTCATACAAACTATGTTTCTAATACATAGGATTTTGTTGGCTTTACAGGAAACTAGGAATAGAGGAGCAGAGATTTACATTGTTCAAACTTTTACTTTTTCACCTTTCCATGCTCCAAGACATTTCACTGGTTCTCACATGTTACAGACATCTTTGGTTTTAAAATACTTTATTGCTATTATACATTTACACACTTCTATAGGTTACTATGTTAAAGTATTCTAGAATATGGACATCTGAAACTCTGATTTTGTTTTTGCACCTATGAAGACAATGGTTCTCTATGTACATCTGACATATATGTTCAATAATTATTATCTCTCCATGTATAATGCCATTCAAACTATATAGTTTAAATGTTCCCTTTTGCATTCTGTCCTTCCTAGCTTTTCCAAAATTTGCTTTATGATTCTTACGCTTTCAAGAATTTATGGTGACCAGTTAGAAGTTGTTATGGTTGCACACTCTAGACCCATTAACAAGTTAGTTGAGACAGTAAATGGTTATTTTCCTTTGGCTTTTTTCCATTTTTTGCTGTTATTGCAACCAAGTCTCGCCCCTGCTTCTATGCATTGTACTTTATAGTCACTTTTCCATCATGTATTCTAATATGTAGAGTACACTCCTGTATACACAAATCCATTTGTTGCTTTCACTGCATATATGCGTATTCACATGTATATATGCTTATATGTCCATATGCACATACGCACATGTTCATGTGTCCATGTATTCATTTAAGCTTTTACGTATCCCTATATGCAACTGTGTATACATGTGTCCATGTATTTATGGATCTGCCACTCTAGCCTTGTACCAATTTATTATGTTATATGGATAATGCATATAGTAACACTAATTAACACTAATTAACTGTTTCACTGTACATAGTAACTGTTTTCGTGAATGCTAGATAAGCTTATGTGTATCAAGATACATATATACTGACACTAAAAACTACTGATTTATGATCTCTATTGTCCCCTTTTCGTAGACATGTTACTATTGCAATCAAGTGTATAAAGCATTCATGTTCAAAGATATTAGATATAGGAATGGCAATATGTTACACAACCTTGTCTTATGCCTTTATAGCAGTTTTTTCATTGCATTTCAAGAATACCAGAAACTAGAATTTTATTCATATTATTTCCATCTATGGCATTTACAGCTTTTCCAATAATTATTACAAGCCTAGCATTCACTGTTGAATAGTTCTATTGTTCATGTGATGCCTACAACATTGTACCCTGGCCAAAGTACCCTGGACACACGTGGCCTCCAAGCGATTTCACTGTCTTCACCTTGAGCTAGATGCCATTCAATGCATTTAATTTAAATACATGTATCACGTACGTCTACCCACCAGTTTGATAAACTATGCCTTTGCTTAATTTTAATTGATCAATTTATGCGCTCGCAGTTTCCTGATATTTTAATGCATTTAATCTGCATTCATGGACTACGTACCTCTAGCCGCTACCTTTTAAACTATGCCTTTGCTTAAATTTATTTAATCAATTTCTTTGACCACATTTCTTTGACAAGTTTTTTTGAACAATTCACTTCCCCTCTATTGGTTTCCATATTTTGCATATGTGCCTATGAGCACATTAACCATAACAGGTCACAAAATTCCTTTATCCTATATGCTTTCATCATAGCATGAAAGCTCAAAGCAATTGCATATTCTAGGTTTTCACAACACAAGCTTACAGAACACAAACACAACACACACAAAGTAATAAAGATGCATACCAAGTGGCTTAACTCTATATTAAATGGCAAAAGTACCATGTCCATCCATGTTCACCAAGCAACACCAGCGCATTCACCTCCAGCCAGATGTCATTTAATGCATTTACTTTTCATTCATGCATTGTGCTTACATTTTCCTGATATTTTAATGCATTTAATCTGCATTCATGGACTACGCACTTAGTCGCCTAACTTTAACTATGCCCTTGCTAAATTTATTTAATCATTCTATACTGGCATTTTCCACTTTCTTAAAACCAAAATGATTTATAAAGCTACCGACTAATAGGAAAAAATAGATAAATGCTAATTTTTCCAATATAAGCAAAATATTTCCAAAATGCAAACCGTAATTCAAAAAAAAGTATTATGTTCAATGGTAATGGGGATTGGGCCAATGTCAGCAGCATTCCCGCAAATGCATAGGAAAATTTAGAATACGTTCACAGGAAAGAGCTTTTGATTCTGAATCCATATGCATACTTTGATTCAAACTAGTGGATGAAGGTACATAATGCACTGGTGCAAGCTCAATGCATTCAATGGCATCTGGCTATAGGGACCGCTGTTTGCATTGCTAGTTACTCTTTCAATATATAACAAGGTTCAAGGAGAAAACTCTCATTACCACACATGTTGACATAATTTTCGTTCCAAACCTCTCTTTATGAGACCACTTTGCAGTAATAAAAAAAATATAAACTTTACAAGCCTCGCATGCAACCATGCATCTTGCTTGCAGTAACACTTCTACATGCATCCATGTGTACTGCAATACATGTATCTATGTGCACATGTAGCCATGGATATAAGTATCTATGCAACTTCATATGCAATCCATGGATATTTCCATACATGTATATTTAAGCATTTATGTATCCTGCTATGCATCTATCTATCTATCCATGTAACTATGTTTCTATGTATTCTTCTACCTTTAGATGCATCCACGCATATATGTATGTCTTTACTACTTTCCAGATTAAAAAAAAACAACTTTGGAAACATCAACTTCCAGAATTAAATACCAATATGCACAGAGTCATCATATTACTCTAACTAGATGACTGTGAACTACATGTTACCTATGCAATCTAAATTCTAGAGATACATACCATCCTTATGCACCTATGCACAAATACATATTGTCTAACAGATATACATAATTACATGTACACATATACACATGCAAACCTGTATACATGGATGCATACTAAGACTATGTTTCATGGGATTATTAAGGAGTTCAGCTGCTTTCTATATGGTTCCATACTTTGCATGTATGCCTATGAGGACAATAATTACAGTATCCAGAACTAGAAACCAGTTACTTGAGGCAATAAATACTTTCTTTCCTCAGTTTTCTTTTACTTTAGAGGTTTAAAGCACACAGTGAGATTAGCAATGTGAGCAAATATACTTTCTTTCCTCAGTTTTCTTTTACTTGCTCATTCCTTCCAAAGCTCTCTTTATAGCATAGTTGTGCATTGTCTCCGAGACTCACATGAATCCTTGGTATTTCAAGAAAAGATTCAATTGGATAACACTAAAAATGATCTAAACTATGATTTTATAATCAAAGTATCCAAATGCACTACAACAATCCGAAACCCAACTTCCATTTAACATGTACAATGACAATAAACAGAACGAAAAATGCATTTGCTTCAAATTTTTTAAAGCAGTTTCAAGAGATTGTCTTGCCATTGTCCAAAATATAGTTTTCTATTAGCATAGTCCTTCAACCTTCTTTAGGTCTGGCTGCTACTTTGTTAATTCATTCTCATTGAAAAGTCAAAATGTGAAATGTTCCCAAGGATAATTATACTTTTTTATCTCTTTTAATTGTTATATATTCAAAGACTAATTAGCAATCCAAACAGCCTCCCCTCTAGTCAGATGCAATTCAATGCATTAATTTTGTATCAATGAACTATGTACTTTCAGCCACTACTTTTAATCAAAGTATGCATATGGATTCAGAATCAAACTCTCAAAATAAATGCATATATAAATGTGTCTTTTTCCTCATTTCATAATGTATCTATGTATCCATAGGCACAATTATGCATATATCGATTTGTGCATATTTCTTGTTATCTCTTTATGCATTTGTCTATATATGTATCATTGTATCTATGGGTACATGTATACCTTCATTTATGTATATATGCGCCTATGAATTGCATACACACATCCATGTATATATGCATCTATCAATAACTTGCATGGATACATGTATATATGCATCTATGGATTCATGCACCCATGTATATATGACAACTCATTGGTTCTAAAGCTCTCTTTATAGGACAACTGTGCATTGCTTGCAAGTCTCAGATGAATCCTTTGTATTTCAAGAAGAAATTCGAATGGATAACACTTAAAATGATCTAAACTATTATTTTATAATCAAAGTATACAAATACATTGTAACAATGCAAAACCCGACTTCCATTTAAGATGTACAGTGAAAGTAAACAGAAGCAAAAATGCATTTGCTTCAAAGTTTCTAGACCAATGTCAACAAATTGTCTAGCCATTGTTCAAAAAATAGTTTTTTATCGGCATACTCCTTCAAGTTTATGTAGGTCTCACTGCTACTTTGATAATTGACTTTGATTGAAAGGTCAAAATGTGGAA
Source organism: Sequoia sempervirens (assembly GCA_007258455.2). Taxonomy (NCBI): domain Eukaryota; kingdom Viridiplantae; phylum Streptophyta; class Pinopsida; order Cupressales; family Cupressaceae; genus Sequoia; species Sequoia sempervirens. Next base: position 15,448 of record VDFB02353297.1, read on the forward strand.
TGTTCCCATGGATACTTATACTTACTTCTCTGTTTTGATTGTTATATATTCAAAGACTGTTTAGCAATCCAAACAGTTTCCCCTTTGGTCAGATGCCATTCAATGCATTTATTTTGTTTCAATAAACTATGTACCTTCAGCCACTAGTTTAAATCAAAATTATGCATATGGATTCAGAATCAAACTCCCTAAGTAAATGCATATATAAATGTGTCTTTTCTTCCATTTCATTATGTATCTATGTATCCATAGATGCAGCCATGCATATAACGATTTATGCATATCTTCCCATCTCTACATGCATCTGTCTATATATGTATGACTGTATCTATGGGTGCATGTATACATTGATTTATGCATATATGCACCTGTGAATTGCATACACACATCCACCTATATATGTATCTTTCGATATTTTGCATGGTTACATGTATATATGCATGTGTGGACTGATGCATCCATGTATTGGTCTTTCTCTTTGTCTTTGGCCAAATGGCCGCTAATCGCCAAAGTATCCTAGCCGCCCATGGCCGTCAAGCAGTTCCAGTGCCTTCCCCACCACCCACATGCCATATAATGCATTTGCTTCAATTATTTTCAATCCTCCATGTGTTCGCATTTTCCTGATATTTCAATGCATTTAATTTGCATTCAAGTGGCACGTATTTCTACTCACCAGTTATATAAACTATGCCTTTGCTTGAGTTTATTTAATCAATCTATGCAATCACATTTCACTGATTTTCAATAACAACAATAATTTATAAAGCTATTCAGATAAATAGAAACAGCTAAATTCTAATTTTTCAATCTTGATTTATCATAATAGTGCTAGTTTTCCAATATAGCAAAATTAAAAGTTATATGTTGACATACATCTATGCATATTGTCCATACATGCATATATGGATATATGACTTCATCCATATTTGCATATGTATATGAATACATCCTTCCATGTAACATACGCATTTGTACCTATATCCAAATATGCATACATCCATGTATACATGTGTTCATATGTCCATCTCTCCATGTAGTTCTGTTTTCAGTCTATACATGTGTCTGTTGATGCATCCATGCATATACCTGTGGTTAGCTTTACGTATTTATCTCTCCATGTATTTAATGTTCTCCACTCCATCAGCATTCACATGTTCTCTGTTTTTATGTTCTTCCATATTTATTTTTTCCATAGTGTATGCATAAGAACATTATATTTTTATATCCACTCTTCTATTGTTGCATTTCGAGGAAGCTCAAGGATCTCACTACTTTGTTCAGTATGAAGGAGAGTGAGAAATGCAACATGGGTCTCTTTCCTGTGTTTATATTGACGGACTCAGCCCTATGATGATTTTTAAAAGCATAACCAATACCAAACTAGACATTCTTCCACCCCTTGTTACAAGAAATAATAACTTCATACCCTATTGATTCCATTTATTTCCATTTCCACCCTTGCACGTCCTTTCTTCTCAAATCAAATACATTCCAAAATCCAATTATTTGCTTCTGTTGCCTCATACCAATGTGTTGCGTTCCTCATTTCACTAAATCCAGCACTCTCATTGAAATTTTAATTTCTTCCATTTAATTGTAAGCATATAACTTCCAAACAATAAATTCATACCATTTACATTCGCATTCATTCTCATATCCACCATCCCATATCCTTGCCTCCCATGTCAAATACTTTTCATAACTTATTCATACACCTTATTTCCATCTCACCCTTTTCTCAATTCACTCCCTTTGTTCCACTCGCATAACTCATTCTTCTTTTTAACATTCACATATCTTTATCTATCTACACCTCAAATATACCTTCATCCATCACAACAAAATTCACACCATACCAAACAAAGAAAAAGATGAAGAAAATATCAAGGTTATGCAAATATACACTGAGGGCTTCAAAAATAACACTCATAACATATAGTTCTATTCAAGAGTTATTTTCATAATGCCTTTTGTAAACCTTGTTTATTACAGATCCCTAAAAGCGTGTATAATAGTTTCTTCAAGCCTATAATGTGTAACCAGATTTAACAAATATTGCTTTTCGCTTTTTAGTCTGTCTGATACAAGAAATCCAAGTAGGGTTTCACAGTGCTTTAAGGCAATTGTATACTTTGATTATAAATTCATATTTTAAACTACTTTTAGTATTGTTTATTCGAATTTTTGTGTTGAAATGTGAAGGTTTCATCTGGGTTTGATAGGAATTATTGTTTATAAGATGTTGTGACATACATTAATTGGATGTATCTCATCATCTTTCTTATCAGGATGCTAACAACCTTGATTTGTATATGTCCTCCAATGTATCTGGATGCTATGAACTATGAATTCTACTTGCATATCACTTGCTTGTACGAGTAATAGTAAGCGCTACACAATGGTAGAAATCACAACTCATAGTATTCATATACACCCATGCACAAATACATGCTATTCAACACATTAACACCAACATGGTTTTCTAGGGCTTGTTTCTTACTTGCCTTTGATTGATAGTTCAAATGCACACAAAGCTAATTGCAATCACTTCTTTCTTTGAATTGCTAGGTACTTAAAGGCTAACTAGCAATTGCCTAATTATTTAGATATGGGACAATACAAGGATGAATAATAAAATATGAACTTGCCTAAATGGTCATGAATGATAGAGCTATTTGGTAAAATGCTACATATACTGTGACATTTAAGCTTCAAAGACTGCCACTGAACAGCAAAAGCTTCAAAACTCTCAGTTAACATGTAAAGGGCTGAGAAAAATTGATTTGCTAACTGAATGGGGTCATTTTACTTCAATTATTTAGCACTTATTCTTAACTGTTTAATCACAATATGACTGGATGGCTAGCTGGCGCCATCCACAAAAAAGCATTTAAAGCAAATGCAACAGTAATCTGTTATATATACACATACATACATGGCAACATAGATACATGCATTCATATATACATAATTGCATGCACACATATATACATGCAAACCTGTATGCATGGATGCATACAAAGACTATGTTTCATGGGATTATTGAAGAGTTAACTTGCTTTCTATATGTTTCCATATTTTCCATGTCTGCCTATGAGGACAATAACCACAATATTTAATAGTATTCCTCTATCGTTGATAATAGCTCATTGGTTCCAAAGCTCTCTCTATAGGACAGCTTTACATTGCCTACAAGACTCAGATGAATCCTTCGTATTTCAAGGAAAGATTTGAATCAATAACAGTTAAAATGATCTAAACTATTACTTTACAATCAAATTATCCAAATGCATTGCAACAATGCCAAACCCAAGTTCCATTTAAGATGTACAATGAAAGTAAATAGAAGGGAAAATGCATTTGCTTTAAAGTTTGTACAACAATTTCAACAGGTTACACATGCATTTATAGATTGTTCTTTTTGTACCAAATTACATGGACACATCTATACATTTTACCATGCACAAATGTTCACATGGATCCATATATTTATGCATTCCTTTGATACATGCTTTGCTGGTATATAATTTGTTTTCCTTGTTTTCCTTTCGCTTCCTACTTCAAATGCTACTTGAGCATCACTATGCTTTCACAGATTTGTATTTCTACTTGATTTCACTGTTTTCCATTCAAATTTCTTGTTCACATGTCATGTATGCTTTACACTCTTTGCATTCTGTGCACATGCATACATCTATACATGCATACCTCAAGCATTGTTACAAATGTTTAAGATTATTTGCATTCAATACTTCAAACAAAATAATCATACATTTTTGTTTCATCGATAGGGTCATAAAGGAAATTTGTTACTGCAAATGTGGACATGCACCCATGTAAAGGTGCTAATGTTCATTGTTGTTTCTCTTTTCACTCTTGCATCCTTAAATATCATTATATTTTTTTATCTATTCATCTCTTGTCACATTTCGAGGAAGCTCAAGGATCTTGGAACTTTGTTTAGTCCAAAGGAGAGTGAGAAATGAGACACTAGTCTTTCTTTTATATTTGTATTGAGACATTCAGCCCTATGATGATTTTAAAAAGCATAACCAATAACAAAATACAAATTCTTCCACCCTTGATTGGAACAAAAGTTCACTTCATACCCTATCGAATCCACTCATTTCCATTTCCACTCGTGCACATCATTTCTTCTCAAATCAAATACATTTCAAAATACATTTATACGCTTCTCTTGCATCACACCAATGTCTTACATTCCTTTTTTTTTCTCAATCCAACTCACTCATTCAATTTTTTATATCTTGCATTTAATTTTAAGTGTATAACTCGAAGATGATAAATTCATATAATTTACATGCCATTCATTCTCACATCCAATTTCACATATCGTTCCTTCCCATATCTAATACTTTCCATAAGGCATTTATATACCTTACTTGCATTACATCATTCTCTCAATTCCTTCTCTTTGTTCCACTTACATGACTCATACTTCTTTACCACCCTTACACATCTTTATCTATCTATAGCTCAAATATACCTTCATCCATTAGAACAAAATTCACACCATACCAAAGGAAAAATTGAAAAAAATATCAAGGTTATGCAATTAAACACTGAGGGCTTTCAAAATAACTATGACAACATAGAGTTGTATTCAGGACTTCCTTTGAAAACGTTTTATACTATATCATGTTTATTGCAGATAACTAAGAGCACATATCACAGTTTCTTGGAGGCTAAAATGTATAGTCAGTTTTTGTAAATATTTACATATATCCATGCATTCAAGTGCATTGTTGGATATCCTTAATACACTTGGTCAAAAAACAATAATGTATGATTCTTTTGTTCCGATCATAATTGTTTTTTTTATATCTCTCAAATGCAAATTGTTTCAAACATTTTTCTAGCTTTCTGCACATAGGCATATATACATTCTTGTTTACTTACCAACTTGCATGGACACATGTACACATAGATCGATGCATTTATGTTTACCTTCATCCATACATTTATGTATTCCCTCGATATATGCATTGCTAATAAATACTAAATTTTCCCTGTCTTCTTTTATTTCATATTGCAAATGCAAATTGAGTCTCATTGTTAAAATACAATTCTATTCAAGAGTTCTTTTCAAAACGTCTTTTCTAAATCCTGTTTCTTACAGATTCCTAAAAGCTCATATGACAATTCCTCCAAGACTATAATGTATATTCAGATTTCACAAATATTTACATGTATCTATGCATCCAAATGCATCATTAGATATACTTTATACACTTGTTCCACAAACACTAATGTATTGCTAGTTTGTTTCAATCAATAATGTTTTTCTACTTCTTGTTTAAGCTGTAACTTGTTTCTAACATTTCTAGCTTTATGGACGCATGCATATATAGATTCTTCTTAACATACCAAGTTAAATGGACACATGTACACATTCGTGCATGCATATGTCTTTATAGGGATCCATATTTTAATGCTTTCCTTTCATATATGCATTCATACTAACTAGTTTATTTATCTTGTTTTCTTTCATTTAATTCTGCAAATGCAATTTCAGCCTCATCACGCTTTCAGGCTTCCTTTGATGCCGACGATGCTTTTCACTATTCTGTGCATTCTGTGCACATCGCTAAATGTCTACATGCCTCCATGTACACTTTATGCATCAACCATTGTTACAAACATTATAAGAATATTTTACTATAGATTATTATAATAATTTAATGTTTTTACGCAAAGTGCTACAACAATGTTGATTATTTTATTCTACCTGCATTTTATCTTACCTAATAAAATTCTTTATATCTTTTCTAATTAATTTTTTATTAAAATATATACACAAAAAAATATTCATTCGTAATTCATTAACAACATTCAAATCTAATTTATAATAAAATCAACACCTTTGTACAGTTTCAACTAAGAATTTATCGTAAAAATTTTTACACTTATCACATTTTCATAAATTATTCTATTACATTTTATGTTATATATACACAAATTTAATCTTAGGTAGTAAGATTCTTTATTATAATTTTGCAAATTACTTATTGTTTATTATATAAACACAAATTTTTATTCATATTACATAAACAATATTAAAATCTTATTTATAATAAAATCAATAGCTTCCTAGTCACTCATCTAACAATTTACTGTAATATAATTACATTGTTCTTTACACGAAAATATCTTATCATATTACATACACAAGATTTAAATCTTACTTATAATAAAATCAATAGCTTTATATAATACTAATCTTCACACTACATTAAAAAAAAAACATTCTTTAATCTTACAAAAGTTTATACTCAAATGAGCTACCCCTATCAATCTTCCACCTAACACTACTGTTCTTTTTAGCACTTGCATATTCTAATATGAGCCATTTCACATGTCCCTATGGAACACGTTCCCCATGCATCCTACAAAATTTAAATACATTTATATTCCTACTTGCTATCTCTAAACTTTTCCTAACTCCTAGCTACATGCCTTTTACCTCTCGGTAGGAACTCGACGCTCGCGTCACTTGTTTATTATTTTAATGGCATGGTTAGTAATATTCAAAAATGGCTTACACCTATTGTTTATGATCATAAACATCTATTATCAACATAATATGATTTTATTTAAATCATACACATGATCTGATTTTAATTTAATATTATAATATTATCCATGATTTTAATATTATGAACATTTGATAATTATAAATATTATTTTGATAATTATAATCACAATAACTTATATTTATTTGGTTGTGCTATTTGATCTTTTGTATTTAATATGTCATATTTTAATCATTAAAGTATAATAACAATAAATTGCCAATATATACACTATTATTTTATTTCAATGTATTACAATCTCTTATATTGATATATTATGTATTTTACATTAATATATTATAATGATTATAACATTTAGCATTTATATTTTGGTAATTACAATGTTATATTTAATATTTAATATTGATATATTATGTATTTTACGTTAATATATTATAATGATTATAACATTTAGCATTTATATTTTGGTAATTACAATGTTATATTTAATATTTATAATTATAATATTATCTTTGATAATTACAATTATAATAATATTAAATAGTTAATATTTTTAGTATGTATTTTGTTTATCTTGTTTTCAATGCTTTATATCTCAATGCTACAATTTCAGGGGACATGACAGTCCACCCTGCTCAAAATTGCTTGTCCCCAAGCAATCACAATTCCAAATATCTTTTCACATTAGGAGTCATGTCCTTTCACACTTCCTCCCTATTCTTCAAGTCTCTTGCAAGGTTAACTAAGTTTCTATTCTTAATTGGATTCTTCCATTGAAATGCTCTCTTTTGTATCTTTATTATTGCACTTGGATACAAATAGTAATTCATTTTAGATAAGTTAATTTGTTAGTGCCTCCCAACCCCAAGCATTTTGATAGACAACATTAACATGTTCATAATTTTTTTAAGCATAAGTAAACACAATGATGAGCTCCACATGAATTAGAAATTAAAGTAGACAACCAAGTAGACAAGTAGCTCGACCAAGCAAACAAGTAGCTCAAGTAAGCAAGCGAGTAGCTTGAGCACATAGGTAAGTAGCTCAAACAGGCAAACAAGTAGCTCAAACAAGCAAGCAACCAACTCAAACACATAGGCAAGTAGCTCAAGCACACAGGTAAGTAGCTCAAGCACATAGGAAAGTAGCTCAAGCACACAGGCATGTAGCTCAAGCACAAAGGTTAGTCGCTCAAGCACACAAGCAAACAACTCAAGCACATAGGAAATTAGCTCAAGCACACAAGCAACCAACTCAAGCAAGTAGGCAACCAGCTCAAGCGACTTGAAAAACAACATTTTCATAGTTTTTTAAGCATAAGGTAGTCATAAACCTAATGACTAGTTCCACCATACATCACAAATACATAGTGACTATAACATTCATCACATACACAATGACTAACACACATCACAATGGCTAACAGACACGTGTCCCTAATGCATCCCAGATAGGAAGAATATTGATGCATTGAGCACTACATCGTGGGTCCTATCCTTTCCTCCGATATACATATGAGCACACAATATATAGTTGAAGTCACAAAGTATATGCAAGGTATACACATAGTTGCATAAATAAATGTAGGTCATAAAGTATACACATGGAAGGTACACACATATGGAGATACATTTAACACAAGCTGGTAAGAACATGCTCTAATACCATTTATAATGTCCCTTTTTGGGATAACCCTAAATCTTACCCTACAATCATAAGATTAATGTAGTTAGGGTTATAACTTACCACTTAGATTCTTAAAGAAAGATAAACCTTAGTTTTGGTCTTGTAACCATGTTAAAGATCCATCACTCAAGTAGCCTAACAATTGGTACTTCGTATTGAACCTTGGAATAAAACATGAGTAACTCTATTTTAAATGATAATTTTGACCCTAGCAACTTCATTAGGAACTAACTAGTCCTACTTTATGTTTTCTTAATTATGGATCATTCGAAACGAGGATCATGATAGGTGGTCTCAGTTTCTCCCCTCTTCATGTGCCATATGCCATTCATATGACTTGGTGAGACTCTTAACCTCCTTGTCAACATCCATGTTCCATCTACCATAATCGACCTTTCTCCCTTGTTACACCATGGTAGGAAGGTAAGATTACAATGGTTAATCCCTTGATTGAACTAGACCTAGAGGCAACACCCTTTAATCCCAAAGGCAAATCCCCTCTGGCCCTCGTGGGCTCATTACGTCCCACAATCGAGTGGCGTATCTAGTGGAGATCAACCCAGACCCAAAGGCAATACCCCTTTGGCCCTTGTGGGCTCATTGTGTCCCACCCCCAGGTGGTGTATCTAGGAGACTCCATTGCATGAATTCCCCTTTGTAATCCCTCTTCCCTACCATGGTGGAAGCATAAACACAATGATGGAATTCTTAAATAAGTATATCAACAAGTAAGGACTAATAATATCACACATGGGTCATTCTCCTTAAATAACACAAATGAAGAACTAGCATCAACAAGACTATCTATATATAACATAAAATTATCACTCCTAAATATCCCTAAGTAGTAACAATAAAATGTTATCTATAAGTTGTTACTCCTAGACACATTAATATCAACAACATTACTTTGGTTCTAGATAACAATAATGATATTCTAAATAACATCATGCATTATTTACACTTATGATTCCTTATTATCACCTAATTATCTTTATTCTTAACATAGTCATTAAGTAACCATAATAATATCATAAAAATATTAAATATCACCTAAACCCTATGCTTCCCTAATCACATAAGATTATCTTACTCACAATGATAAATAATATTACCAATAGTATTTTGATTTATGACCTTTAACAACCACTTGATAAATATTTCTGATTGATCTGTTTTTATTACTAATGCCTCTTCCTTTTTCTTGTTTTCACCTGATAACCTACAGTTTGTATTTTATCTTTTTGTTTCCTGATTCGATGCCCCTTCTCTTCTCCTACATTCCCCTTTTCTATCCTTCCACTTTGGAGAAGAGATAACAATTTGATCTGGAGGTTCGTGTCTTTTTGGGAGGTTGTGACTTTTCTTTATTGAATTGATTCATGATTAATTATGATCGTTGCCTTTCCTTGAGTCTGTTTGTTGGTTAAGAGGGTTGACTGATACTTTTATGACGCTAACATTTCATTTAATAATTGTTGCTTTTAGATTTAATGATCAATAGCTTTTTGTAGGAGTGGTTCGGTTCTTTATTATTTTAATAGCATAGTCAGTAATATTCAGAAATGGCTTATGCCTATTGTTTATGATGATAAACATATATTATCAACATAATATGATTTTAATTAAATCATACATATGATATGATTTTAATTTAATATTATAATATTATCAATGATTTTAATATTACAAATGATAATTATAAATATTATCTTGATAATTATAATCATAATAACATATTTATTTTGATATTTATTTGGTTGTGCTATTTAATCTTCTGTATTTAATATGTCGTATTTTAATCATTAAAGTATATTAACAATAAGTTGCCAATATATACACTATTATTTTATTTCAATGTATTACAATCTTTTATATTGATATATTATGTATTTTACGTTAATATATTATAATGATTATAACATTTAGTATTTATATTTTGGTAATTACAATATTATATTTAATATTTATAATTATAATATTGTCTTTGATAATTACAATTGTAATAATATTAAATAGTTAATGTTTTTAATATGTATTTTGTTTCTCTTTTTTTCGATGCTTTATCTCTCAATGCTACAATTTTAGGGGACATGACAAAATTTAAGAGCTTAGAAGTCCAAATGGAAGATTTCAATTCAAACAATAATAAAAACACAACCGCAAAAAAATATGATAATAAAACTTGCACCATTTGAAAGTTCTCAAAACTAATTTTTTGATGATATCTTGTTTGCCAAAATGTGATATGTAATGAGTAAAACAAATGGCTTTTGGAGTTGCCCAATTAGGGTTTGAGATGCAAAGAAAAGCTCTTGATGATGGTTGTTTGGCTATCAAATTTAAGACATTCACATGATGAAAATCGTTTGGCTGTCAAATTTAAGAAGCTCTATGATGAGAGTCATTTGACCATCAACTTGAAGACAATTATCGATGATTGTTGTTTGGCTATCAAATTTAAGACAATTGTGTGAAAAAAAAAATAGAAATTTTCTACTACCAAAATATGGAGGGTTATATATGAAGATACAGATTTTTAGGCCTTTTGGACCCATTGGTGAGGTTTTTTGGCACCAAAATGCACCCAACAAAAGCTCGTATCAAAATCACCCTTAGATTCAAGGAGTTCATAGAATTAAAGCTCTCATACCATGTAGGAGTTGATAGTGAGCTCCCAACACTTAGGATCACATACAAAATAAAAAATACACCCTCCACAAGAGAGTACGACAAGAGAATAGATTGCTTTATATTGATGAAATAATGTATAATGGTCAATACTGGATCAATAATAGTACATCCCCCATGACTTACATAGTGTGCAAGAGGCCTTGCTTATATATGCAAGGTGAGAGATAAGATAAGACAAGATCGTGATAGGTGCTTAATCTTGTGACATGAGACAACTAACATAACAAATATTAAATGACCTACAATACAAGAAGTAAATGACATAAGATAATATAAAATTGAATGACAACTAAGACTTCTAAAAAGATTCCTAGGATCTAAGTGTAGTGTAGGAAAAAGTATCCCTTTTTCACACTTAATTTGGGAATTAATATTAAAATGAGCTAAATTATGCCTTACTTTAGCAGTGTAATATGTATTTTAGATATTCACATTAAGTTTAGGGCCCTACTAAATAAATGGAACTTAACTGTGCCTTATTTCTAGTGTTGTAAATTGTATCTTTACACTTTCACACTTATTTAGGGCTTTATAAATTAATTGAGGTTAATTTGCCTTAATTGGCCCCTTTATTTCAAATCCAAGCTTAATTAATTGCAATTTTTGAAGAGAAAAACCCGACATTCATTAATGTCGTAACATAACACTTACCATTGAGTAATTTGTGTCCTAGGTAAGTGACCTAGGACCCATTCGCCCATGGGCGAATGGGTCCTCACTTAGGCCTACGACCTAAATTCAAATTATGTTTTTGGTCGTATTTTAAGTATTTCAAATCTATATTCACATGTCAGCTTGTGTTATTTGAATTTCGAGAATTAATGTTAACATACCTATAAATATAAGGTCATTTCACTATGTTTTACCTAGTAATTTTGAAGTGAGCATTCCTATAGCAAGTTTATGAGAAGATTTTTATGAGATCAAGTTAGAGTTCAAGAGAATTATCAATAGCATTTCAAGGAATTCAAGAGCAGATTTATTGAAGAATTATTGCAACAATCAATATCCAATTATCATGTCAAAGTCCTCTTCCATCATGCATGTTATTTGAGCTAATATGTTGATGTAGTGTTCAAGATCCATTCAAGCATTCAAAGGCATTATTTCAAGTCAAGTTTCAAGATCAAGATCCACATCCATTTAAGCCATTTCATGCTAGTTGTAGATCTACATTCCAAGGTGCATTCAAGGGTTTGGTGAGTCGTGACATTGCATTTGTTCATTCAGCATTCCTTAATGTTTCATTGTTTCATTTCATGGTTTAATTATCAAAATGGGGTTTGACCTTAGGAAAACCCCCATTCACCAAAAAAAACCATTTTTCCTTTTTGATTTGTGTTTGCATATTTTAGGTGGAAGATCTCTTGAAGAGAAAAATTGCAAAGTTGCTAAAGTTGCATTTGTTGTCATCATTCTTGCAATTTCACAGAAACTCACCTACAAGATTTATTTCTGATTGTTCGACTGTGGAAATTGGGGATCTAGGAGTACAAACACTAGAGAAGAGAACTCAAAAACTATTTTTACAGAGCCCTAGCTAGGACCCATTTGCCATAGGGCGAATGAGTCCTCAGTTAACTTCAAAAAATCACTTTTGGTGATTAGTACACATCATTTTCCCTTTCTCAGATCTATGTTTTGGTTTTTGGTTCCATCATAATTGAGCTTAATATATTAGATGCACTTTATTTCATTTTAGAGTTAGTTTGCTATTTTTAATAGATTTCTCCCGAAAGTGCTATTTAATTAGGACCCCCATCCTTACAAAAAAGGAAATCAGTAGATTCACACTTTGATTTGACTCACCTCAAGGCTGACAGTCCTTTCATTGTGTGGATCTCATTTCCTTATTAAATTGAGGAAGATGTTAAAATTGTGAAACAAGCACAAAACCACGAGCCACAGGATCAAACAACAAACAAGTACACCTTCCACGCAAGAGATTTGCAAACAAGAATTGTTATATTTATCAACAAGGAAAATTTACAGAAGAAAATTTCAAGAAGATATGAAAGCCGTGATATTTTCCCGTGAATAATATCTGAGTGATTACAAAGAGGGTTGAATGCTTATAAGAGTAAAACCCTAAAATGAGAAAGGATCAGATCATGACAAGTGTCAACATCACATGAGATGTGACATAAAGATCTAATATTAACTCAACTAATAAAGCATTCCTAAGTTTAGCTAAAGCATGTGAGAATAAATTAGACTAATAATCAATTAAAGATTAATTGATTATTAGCTAATGTATGATAACTCTAACACCCCCCCTTAAGATGAACTTAGGGAGTAGCTAAAAACCCTAAAAAGAATGCAAGATGGGTCCCGACAAACAAGGCCAAGTAAGGTACCCATGTATAAACATAAGCTCTCTATAATGTGGAGAAAATAGAGAAAACCTCATGGGAAAAGCTCCAAACAAAGATGAAAGCCAAGTGAAGGATTGAAGAAGCCTCCAAACAAGGCAAGGTTGTCCCAAACGATAGGAACAAAGAGCACCACAGAAGCATGAAGAAGTTGCAAACACTATCGAAGAAGAACTATTGAAATGCTAAAAGAAGAACCTTTGTTATGATCAAGATCAAAAAGACAAGAATTTGTATGAGTGCCCCCAACGACACTACTCGAATAAGATGGCAAAAAAAGGCAAACAACTGGAACTCGAAGATACAGATGGCAAAGGTACCAAAATTCTAAAGAACTAATCAAGTCAAAATGGAAGGTCGCCTCCAAAAATAGGAATGCAAGAGTTTCCATATGGTAAGTGCTCCATCTCACTGAAATGCATGGGTAACTAGCCGTTGCATCCGCCTAGTACACAGGAACAAATACTGTATACATAGCTCACTCCAACATGAAACCAAAGAAGCAATAACACCAATAGTAGAAACCCCCCATAATGCTAAGAAGGGAGAGGCGTGAGGTACACTAAAATTGAATGCCTGAAAGTAGTGCATGAAGTGGAACCAAAAGCATTTGAAGGTGCAATCATGAAAGTACAAGCAGATAGAAAGGATGTGAAAACAAAAGTCACATATGCATGAGAAAGGTATGGAGGAAAACATCAACCCCCATGGCACTTTATATCATAGTGCGAGTACAACAAGGCACAAAGTGATGTGCAAGAATCACAATACTACACATACAAAGCTGAGGCACTTTATTTCACTGCGTTTACAGATGATAAATACATGCAAGTGAGCCCATAAGGTCCAAAAAAGGACAACATGCTGAAAAATACAATTCTCTTATAGAAAAAGAGGAAACTGGTAGCACCATGATGAAGTACACGAAAAAACATGCACTTTCAGAAAAAAGGCACCCAAAAATGTGTTCGGATGCAGAAGATATGGCCCGTCAAAGTCTCCAAAACGAGAACTGAACAACTACAACACTGAGAAAATAGAATTCTGGAAAAAAAAATCAAAACTAGAAAATACTTGCACCACTGTGAAGAGGACAAAATTCCACCCCATTTCAAAAAAAATTGCACTGAAAAAGCCCACCGTATGGTCGAGATATGGCCTCTGGAATATTGGGTGCAAATTTGAAAAGCCCAACGAAGAGGGGTTGAGTAGGGCATAAGAACATTTCCGCCAAAATTGTGAAAAAAGCCTCTAAATCTGGAGGTCAACCAATTTTAGTAGTGTTGGAAAAAACTCCTCCGATTATAGTGCATTATTTTGCATAAAAAAGCAAAATTTGGCCATTTTATTTTAAAGTGAGAAAATGCCAAAAAAAACTATTACATTTTTTATATTAAAAAAACATATAAAAAAAATACTTTTGATTTTTTTAATTTTAAAAGTAAAAACATTAAAAACTTTATATATTTTATAAAAAACATATAAAAAATTACATTTATATTTTTTGTTTTAAAAAAAATATATATAAAAATTGATTTTTTTTTTAAATAATTAAAACAGAGAGGCGGCCCTCAGACAAAGACAGTATGGACTGCACAAGTCCCGTAGGGTACCTCTTATTTTAAAAAAACATAAGTTTAAAAACTTTTAAAAATGAAGCTTTAAAAAAAATTTGACAATTTAAGAAACCAAAATTTTTGCTAATTTTTTTTTTTTCAACAAAAATATTACCTCGTTTTGTGTGCAGAAGGCCGTATGGGCTTGCACAACATTTTTTTTAGCTTTAGAGGTCAACTGTTCAGATTTTGACGATTTGATAAGCGTTCTTAGGGTTTTTGGGCTTTCTGAGTGCAATGGTGATGTCTGTTCGGGCTCAAAATGCACCAAAAATATAGCTACCCTCTGGATCTGAAGACAAAGCAACTGATTCAAAACCTTGTAGATCTGACAAACGGAGTTGAAATCCGGTGAAACAAAAGTCAAATTTGACTTTCTCGATAGCTTTGGATCCAACGACGAGGTCCTTATTACACAAAAATGTACCGAAAGATGCCCAACTCCAAAATTTGCAAAGAAAGCAAAGGGGATTCAAATATGAAGCCTGCAGCCCTCGTTGAAGAAAAAAACCTCATAAATCGAGAAGGGGTTCGCTGAATCCACACTCTGATACCATGTTAGAATTGTGAAACAAGCATAAAACCATGAGCCACTGGATCAAACAAGAAAAAAGTACACCTTCCATGCAAGAGTTCTACAAACACGAATTGCTATATTCATCAACAAAGAAAAGTTACAAAAGAAGCTTTCAAGAAGATATGAAAGCCGTGATATTTTCCCATGAATAATATCTGAGTGATTACAAAGAGGGTTGAATGCTTATAAGAGTAAAGCCCTAAAATGAGAAAGGATCAGATCATGACAAGTCTCAACATCACATGAGATGTGACATAAAGATCTAATATTAACTCAACTAATAAAGCATTCCTAAGTTTAGCTAAAGCATGTGAGAATAAATTAGACTAATAATCAATTAAATATTAATTAATTATTAGCTAATGTATGATAAATCTAACAGAAGATAGGTCCATCATAACCATATACCCCTTAATTCCCATTGATTCACCTATTTTTCTTTGTTTCACTAAGTAAACTTAAGATGTGAATAGTACCTACTAGTTGAACTAGTTATGTAAAATACCTTATTCACACCAAAAATAACTACATCAACCCATTATTTTTTATTTAAAAATGAATAGTTAGATGGAACCAATTAATAATAATATTTTCGCATCTAATATATCTCTAAAATTGTGTGCACTTGTGCACTTGGGATGTCAACCTACTCTACATCCATCATGCTTAGAATAGAGCTCTAAATAATTCTATGGGCATAGTATTTTCCATACATGTCTCGGTTTTCAACCAACACTATTAAATATATCCTATTATACACTAGCTCACATAAATTCATGTACACAAGAACAAGAAGTAGATAAAGACACCATATGTAAGTAATAAAAGTACAAAGAATGCTAAGCTATACACCACATATCTCAATTATTCAAGGTTTGTGATTATAAGTGTATAAATATAAATAGGTGTATGAGGCAAGGCCAATTATTACCAAAAAATATAATGCAAAAGCTCAAATGGCATAAATATTAAAAATTATAATTTAAACAAATATCTCAAAGGTAAGATATTGTGTCAACCTCTTAAAACTCCCTATATGTTGTTCATATTTACTCTTTACCATTTTCTAGATATAAATCTTGTCATTTTACATGGAAAATTAATTCTTTCCATAACATGATGAGTTTATTGCTTCCTATTATGACTTGTCAGTATCTCGTGAACTTATTCTATTAATTTGCACACATTATTTTTATTGATTTTTTAAGTTCATATTTAATTCTTGCATATTTTCATCCTAGTTTAAACTTGGAAACTCTATATTTAATCCCTATTATATCAAGTCTCTCTATATAACTCTTTTTAATTAATTAAAGGTCTATATTTTAACAATCATTCACCTATAACTATGAATCTAATAATTTGTTACCATTACAATCCTCTATTGAAGCTTTACTTTAATTTTTGCAAGAATTCATTTAGCCACTAGAAAACTAGCCATTGATTGGAGGCTAAAAGAAGGTGAGAATCCAATGAAATTTTTAACATCAATTTTTTCTCTAGATCTATGATATTTCATTTTTAGGAGTGGATTGCATATTTTCTTAATACATTAGATTTATTTTACTAGATTAGTTTGTCTCATTATAAGATTATCTGGTAAAGAAGTCTTTGTCAACAATATAGATTAATTTTGATCTATAATTTAACAGTTAATTAAAAGATTTAAATGATATTTGTTTATTTGCACCACTTCAAAGTTCTTTTATTATTCCTTTTTGCTTCAATCATTTTGTTAAAAGCTTCTTGGAAAAAAAATTCAATCATTTTATTCGGAAAAAACTGATGTTGAACATACTGGAATACAAGAGGGAGGGGGTGAATTAGTATACTTCAAATTTCAAACTCAATCCTTAATTTTTGAAGCTAAGTTATATCATTTTAAAGCATTCAACCACTCGATCAAAACATGAAAGAAGACAAGCATCCAAATAAGAACACAATTAACACCAATTTACATGGAAAACCCCACAGGGGAAAAACCATGGTGAGAAATGTTGTTAGGAGCTACTGTCCTAATCCAACCTCATAAGTAAATAATAGTTACAACTTTGATTTAGGGCTACAACCCAAGAAATCTACAACTCCTTGATTGAAAACAGTTGAAATATGACTGAATTTATGGCTTCAATCCACTAATAGTCATCAATTTTTCATATTAGATTTGAGGTGGATATTATCATGCTATGCTCATACACTTATACATCTTCAAACACTTCCATAATTCTCTTCTCATTTTTAATATTCTACATATATCATCTGCACACTTGCAAATACAAATTAAGTCAGCCATAAACAATAAATTATGAAACTTGTAGCATGTCAGCCTACACATCCATTGGCGGTATAAAAAAATGATAAATCATTATTTACATTTCTCCTAGATGAGTTAGCATGAACCATACAACATCTTCAAACAATCCATAAACTCCGCTCATACTTGAACTTGTGGCACACATCATTAACATGCCTTAGTTGGTCTCATCAAAAGCATATCTTCACAAAATAGCTGGAAACAAGAAAGATCTTCATGTGCTTCATACATTAGACACTATGAGACATGTGGAGTGTCCACACAACTCGTATAACTGAAATACATAATCTTTTGCTGGAACAAGTATTCAAACACATTATAATAAATATTAAGCATCTATAACCGACAATATCAATCTGCCACTTTGAAAACTAAACTTGCAAAGCACCATATCACTTGAAACTTCAACATATCATACATTAGACATCACCAAGTATGTCCTCAAAATGGATTGGCCAAAAATTCATGTCCAAAGGAATGCAAAGCATTCCGACAGGTCTTCTGAACCACTTTGCTTTGTATTAACATAGTCTAGTACTCTATCACTTGTAACTTCCACTGCAAAAGGAATATTGACATGACAACTTAGATATAACACCTTCACATCTCCATGAGCTTAACTTATGAACTGTACGACTAAATATTGCTCTATTGAGGGATGCCGACCAAAATACTGTGAATTCCTTAGATAAAAACTTCTACAACCTGTCATTGAGTGCACAGTACACCAAACTGGCAAAATATCATTATAGCCAACTTGAAAACACATCAAGACATGTGTACCCACCTTCACATGATACATAGGCAATAGCATGACTACTAGCCTTCCATATTACTTTGAATGCTGACTTGCACCATTAGATATCTCTACAGACTAACAATCTCTAAAGCATATACAATCTTAATCGTACTTTTGACATCAATGATAATCAAGCTTATGAAGCTACACCAATCTCCCCCTTTGTCATTGATGGCAAAACCAACTAATGTGCAAAAAAACTCCCTCTTTGATGCACATTTCTCTCCCCCTTTGACATCAAGGGAAAAGGGTGACAAACTATCTCTAGACATACTTATAGACTCCTCCTTAATCTATACAACTTTTACTCTCTTTGGGATGAAGTTTGGTTACTTCATGAACAAAAATATCCTTATATCTACAAAAAATTCTACTTTGCATATACACAACATCAAAAAGAAAGATATTTTACATAAAAAAAACTTAGCTCAATGGGATGGCATAATGTTTTATAAATTGACTTGAGCTGGAACAAGCTGCTATCCCATTGTTTTTTAATTGCAATCAAGGTCTAGACTTGACAAGTAAATTGCACATATGTGCCTTCTTCTTCCTCCAAAGAAGATAGAGCATGGTATTTATTAATCACACCATTGGCTTCCACTAGTAGTCCACTAAGTGCAACCTACCTTAGGATCATAAGTTGTAGCCACATTAGTGATCTACACTGCAATAGCACTGATCTGATCCTTTACGCTCTTTGTTGTAGTAGGCCACTTCAGATAGAAGACATATAATACTTTTGCTTCCTCCAAGCACTTCTAAATATCTTTGATGCATGATTGTAACTAATCTAATGCATTGCCACACTTTTTGGAGGCATCTGTCAATCTCTTTTCATTTAACTTTTGTTAATATCTATGAAATGTGATAGAGCTTTATATTAATTATGATTATTAATGATGAAGAGATGCTTTTGAGGGAAACTAACCCATGCGCAATAAAGAACCAACCACTCGTAACAAAGAGTGTCTGTCAACCCACAACAAAGGATGTCTATCAACCCATAGCCAAAGGAATGATCACCTACAACACATACAATCTCCTTCAACTGATGGAGGCAATGGATGAGTATTGTGGAAATGGTTTATTTATAAATCATTCTATTTTCATTAATGTTGTCACCAAAATTAAAGATAATCATGGAGATAAGAAGATATTTGTAGTAATGGTAGATCATGGTTCATAAATAGTTATGCCTTATTCTCCATGCTTCCAATTATAACCACCTTTTTTATTATGTGGAGTCTTAACGAGACTATGACATTCACACCTCTGCATGCTTAGTTTCCCATTTTGTTTAGGATAGGAATAAGTCCTCTCCCTATTTTTTGGGTGAGTTGAAATTTGTTTACAAGTTATTTTAAGTCCAGAATAATAAAATTATCAAGATCTTGTGTGAAGTTAGAAATCGAGTGTTAGTAGATTTGGTTATCAACACTTTTTTCAATCATTACTTTGTTATCAATTTGTGTTATCTTTTCAAAATAGAATAAAAATAGATTTAGTCAATCATATAAAATTATGAGTTAAGATTTGATAGAGACATTGTGGGATCATAGTTGCTGAAGCAAGAGCCACATTAGGTAACTGTAATATGCCTCAATTTTATATTGTTATTGATCATTAGCATTTGAAATATCCATTTGAATATAAGTTTTCCATTTTTATTATATTGGATAATCTATACTCATGCTTGTGATGTTGGCATGTTGGTTCTCCAAATTTTCGAACCATTGTCATTACAATTATAAAACATAGATTATCCAAAATAAATCATCTACACTGAGTGGAGTCTTGCATGCACATATATTTAATATTACCATATATTGTTATTATAATTTTATAATTTTCATCCATCAAAAATGGTCAAAGAGTCATTAGTAAAAAAAGAAATATAGTTCCATAAAAATATACAAGATGCATATTTAACATGTAAACCTAAGGATAGCTTATAGATAGAGTAAGTTATCTTTCTAAGATTAAAATGGGTTAGTTTATTGTTTAAGAGAACTACTCATTTCAAGTCAATTTGTTTAAGCGATATTGCATTCAATCGATGTTTGCTTTTTTTCCCTAGAAGTGAATGTTTGTTGTTGGGATATTTTTACATTGTAAGAGATGTGGCTATGTATATTTTCTACCACATATGACATGGGAAAGACTCTCTAGCTACACAAAGTAATATGGTGCAAGGTTCTCATATAACTGATCGTGGAATCAAATGGGTGCATATTCATATAACCCGATCTCTTATGTTATTCTATGGAATAAGATATTTTTTAGTTGCACATTGAATTATTAAAATTATTTAATGTTTAAGGAGTAAGCCCAATATGCTTGTTCCTAATTGACCCTCTATAACTAATGCTAAATTATATGCACATATATTAGAGTATTGTTTTCATGAAACTAATGATTCTAGGTAGAAAACTAGTGAGCTAAGTTACAAAGAAAACTTCTCTTGTGTGTTTGGGTTTCTTGCTAAATTCTTTATGTTTTGTGTTACAAATATGAAGGTGTTGTCATTGATGTCAATAGGAAGTCTACTGACTGGTTTTGTCATTGATGCCAACTATGTGTTAAGGAAGTTGTTCCATGATGAAGATGCCAAGGTTATTGAGAAAATTGTGAAAAAGAGAAGAACAAGTTGTTGCAGGTTGTGCATGTGTAGTTGAGATATTGAGGAAGTGTTGTGAGTATATGAAGCTATCTTTTCATTGCAATGTTTGAAGATGAGTTGGAATGAAGTAATGAGCTAAGATGATGTCTTTGGTACTTGGTTTCCAAGTGCTTTTGAGAAAATTTGATAAATAGAGAAAACTGTGTTGTGGAAGTGTTCAAAGTGTGCTCTGCATTTCTTCTGTGTTGATCCTATGTCTGTGTAGATCTGATATGTTGTTCAAGGACGTCAGAGGTTTCTATATTCAGAATTTAGGTTTCTAGATTATTTTATATAGCAAGATATTTTCACCAGTGTGTGAACCAGTTTTTCACTGATGTTTTCTCTGGCCTAGGAGAAATGTATTTGCTCTGCATTTTTTTGCTATTTGGCTTCAAGTTGTGCATATTTGGGAAGTTTCTTATAATGCTTGAATCTTTTGGATTTCAATATTTCACTTGATTTGGTGCAGTACAGAGTGAGTTTCACATGTCAGTGTGTGAATGAGGTTTACTAGTTGTTATGAGCCAAAGTATTAGTATGATGTGAGTTTGGATGAAGTGTTTGATGAATATTAAGTAGTTTGTGGGTTATTCTAGATCATGTTCAAGTAAATTTTATTTTTTGAAAGTTTCAAATTAATTTAAGGAAGCGTGTACTTAATGTTATGGTGTTTAACATGGGTATTGGTTGACCTTGTGTTAGCACTACATGCAAAGCTCGTGGAAGCATGCTAAGGTGTGTTTGGATCTATTTGGGTTCTAATTAAGGATTTATGTAAGTTGCCTTCATTCCTATCCACTGCGAGAATTTTTAGGTGCCAAACTATTTTGAATTTTTATATAAAACAATTAGTTATCGACTTTGAAGAAGGTTTTTGAGGTTGATATTGCTAAAAATAAGAGTGGTATTGTTGTGAGATGCATGAAAGAATCAAGAGAGAAGGAAGATAGATGCGAGTTTGATGAGAGTGATGTGTGTGATGCGAATTTGAGTAGAGTGGGACGAATTTCAAGTGTTTGGATTCCATAAGGCAGTGAGCTAAAGGTGTCCAAAATATTTCAAGCAAGACTATGATATTGTTGGAGCATTGTGGTGGATTCCTTGTTTCATTGAGAAAGTGTTCTTTGTGTAACATTTCTCTTCTATATTCTTGTATTTCTTTCTATGGCAGTGAGCCCTGGCTGTGAGCCCTTTCTGGATAGTGTGTCCTATTTTGGCAGTGAGCCCTTGTATCGGCTTTGTAATTACTTATATTGTGAGCTAATCCTCATCGCATTTTTTCCCTCATTGGGTTTTCCACGTAAATCTGGTGTTCTCTCATGTATGGTGTTGTTATTTCAGTTTTTTTATCTGCATTTCATGTTTAATCACATTAACAAAATAAGGGTTTAATGGATGCAAGTGGATCTAATTAGTGTTGAGGGTTTTGAAGGTTTAATTTGCTACAATTGATTCACCCCCCTTCTTAGTTGTCTTGTTCATTCAACATTTTATTCTTCTTTCTTTCACCTTTCTAGAGCATAATGTATTTTTAAATTTGGCCAATGGTTGTAAAAGTTATGATCGTTTAATCATTGTCCTATTGCATTGCAATTAACAAAATAGAAATTGATAAGTGATGATACAAATAAAATATGTGAATTCAATGGGTATTATCATTATGTATAAATGTTAATTCCTTGAAACACTATTATTAGAACTAATACTAGTATGGGTTTGTCTTTTGGATATAGTTTTATTAAATGACTAATATATGTGCATAAAGTGAAATCTTAAGAGGAGAGTAAAGTTAATTAATTACTTTACTCTAACACCCCCCCTTAAGATGAGCTACAATGCAGCTACAAACAATGTAGAAGAAAGCAAAGGAACTACAATGCAACTGAGGGTCCCGACAACATGGCCTGATCAGGTACCCGAATACAACCAAATCTCTATAAAGTGGAGAAATAGAGAAAACCTCATGGGAAAAACTCTACTCCAAAAGAGAGAAAAGAAAGGAATGAAATGCACTAATGAAAGAAGGATAGGAAGTGGATTACATGATACCCCCCATAGACAACTTCTATCATATAAGTACATATACAATGGTCTCCATAGGAGAGATAGAAAGAGAGAAGAAGGCCCCCCCACAATGAAGAAACTCCTGTCACAATGGTAGATGCCTGATGTAGAATCCAAAAGGAGATCCTGAAGCGGCAAATGATATTCCTCCCCTTAGGAAGAAATGGATCCAAAGAACGATGTCAAAGAAACCCTATGAAGAGTGATGAACCAATTTGTCTCAAGATGTGTGCCATGATAGGATGTTGAAGAATCTCCCTATCTGAACTGAAACAAATGATGTCAAATCCAAACAGATGTGGAGAATCCTGAAATGCAACCTCTGAATGCACTAATAATGGTGGGTGTACAGTGATAACCTGACTGTCAAGGTAGAGGAGATGAATGTCCTTAAAATAATCCTCCAAATCTGCAATATAGGACTCAACAAACAAGAAAGATATGTCTGTAAGATAAGAGTCCAAAGTAGCTATGTCTGGAAGGTGAATGATGCCCTACTGCACTAAATCAGGAACAATAGGAGATGCTGATGAAGTCTCAGTCTGAAGAGTAGGAACTATGAGACAAGCCTCTGATTCATCAGAATATGTAAGGGTGTCTAAATACTCAAGTTCCTTTAAAGTATCATGATCAAAGGGTGCATTCTCTCTCCAAGCAATGGGTAAGAGACAATCTGAAGCAGGATCCTCTGGGAATGGAGAGAGATTGGGGTCTCCATAGATCTCCCAAAGACGTGTCCAAAGTGGGTGGGGACAATCAATGTCCGGTATAGCCCACACAGTGTCATCATCAACACTAGACCGTATAAGTCCTACTATGTGATCTCTAATGATATTCCAAGCTAGTTTTCCCTTTGAAGTGGCTGGTTCAGGTATGAGATCATACAAATAAGAAAAAATATTAAGCCACCTACAATGTGTAAGTATGCCCTTTGCCCATGACTCATAATTACCCCGTTCCAGAATTACAACTGAAGGGTGAGTAGAAAAACCCATGATAACTCTTCAAATTAAAACATCTGAGAAAAATGACCTTACAACATGTAGATCAAATTAATATGACCCATCCCACACAAACAGAACCCATGTAGATGCCAGAATGTCCAAGTAATTGAGCAAAGTGTGCTGAATAAAATTTACTTGGTAAAGTTTCTGATGAAATAGACTACAAATCTAGAAATAGCACAGAAACACCTTTGCGACGCCTATTTGTTTGTGCAAAACAGAGTTCAGACGCAAAAGATACGCCCCCGGGAGTGAAAAACACAAGTTCTGACTTTGACTGGCAAAAAAGACTGTAAAACAGAAAAATCAGAAAAAATAACCAGCATGAATTGAACGTTGCCGGAACCAGCCTTCCAACGCCTATTTTCATTCGAAAATCCAATTTAAAACGCCCATTTTAAACCCGATTTAGTGCAAGTTGCTCAAAAAGGTTTAAAAAAAATTGCACAGCCCTCAAGGGCTAAGATCTTCGGCCCCTGGTTAGATGGACGACCAGGGGGCTGGCGGCTAGGAGTTGGGCATGAGGCCCCTGGTTTTGCATGTGACCCTGCTGCTTGCAGGGTAAGCCCTCAGGGGCTGTCGGCGGTGTGTAGGCGGTTTACCGCTGACCGCCGCCTGCGACGGTGGCCAGGCGGTTAACCGGCGGCTTCGCTGGTCGGAGCGGCTGGCGGGTGGCCGCCTGGTGGCCGCTCGGTGGCTGGCGGGTGGCGGCCCACAAATACACTGGTGGCGCAAAAAAAACTTTGGTTTTTTTTTTTGATTTATTTTTTATGTTTCGACCTCGATCTGCGTGCCCTAGGGCCGTATGGCCTTGGGGCAATTTTTTTTTGCCTTTTGGTGCAACTGTGTCCGAATCGGATGTGTTTTATATGAAAATAGAGATTTTTGGACGCTACGAGCTCAACGGTGAGGTTCGTTTGAGCTTAAAGTGCACAAAAAAAAGTACCCCTATTCCAAATAAAAACAGAAGACAAAACACAGATCTGATGCAACCAAAACCTAGATCTCTAATTCTTTCAAAAACTGAACAAGCTGTAGTAGATCTAGCTCTGATACCATGTAGGATTTGAGAAATACAAATCCACAGAACCCAAAGAACACCTGCATGCAAGAAACTTGTCACAGAGAAAGAGAGAGAACAAAACAAGGGTTTTGGCTCTGACAATGTGCAAAATGTATTAACAGATAAAAAATGAATCAAGAGGTTAATACAATACAAGAGATCAATCCTTATAAAAGGAGATCAACACCGAAAGGAAAAACCTAACCCTAAGGTGAGTGCATTTAATAATTAATATTATTTATTAAATGACTAATATATGTGCATAAAGTGAAATCTTAAGAGGAGAGTAAAGTTAATTAATTACTTTACTCTAACAAACCCTAATTTTAACTCCCACTCTAGCCCTAACCTTAATTCTAATGCTAATGTTAACTTTCACTCTAATCCTAATTTGAAGGCTAACCCTAGCTCTAACCCTAATTATATCCCAAATAATCTTAACCATAACCCTAATTATAACTTTAATAATAAACTTAATTCCAACCTAATTCAAATTCAAATTTTAATTGTAATCCTAATTCTAAACGTAATGTTAATTTACACCTTAACCCTAATTCTTAACTTGATTATTTTACCCTAATTCTAACCTTAATTCTTAACCCAATTCTAACCCTACCCCTAAATATAACCCTAATCCTAATTTTGACCTTAATTTCAACCCTAACTTCTAGTCTAAGATTATCCCTAACCCTAATTTTAACCTTTATTCTATTGATAATCCTAACCTTTATCGTAAACCTAATTCTAATCCTAACAATAGTTATGATGATTTTAAAATTACAATAATTAATAAGAATTAGGGTTAAGAAATATAATATAAGTAATAATTATAAAATTAGGGTTATACTTTATTATTTTAATTATAATCGTAAAATTATTAATTATAACCCTAATCCTAATCAATAATTATTTAATTAAAATATTTAAAATCATTATTAATTAAGGTTAGTGGGTTGTAGGGTGGGCGACTTTCCACACTGTCAGTTTGTGGAAAGCTAGCGGTGTCTGTGCTATTCTCCCTTTTGTAATTGTTGACATGGAATGCCAACTTGGGTTCGAGTGACGGCTGGGCGAGGTCACGTTGCTAGCATGAAACTGTAGGATGGGTTGGGAAGGCGGTGAATCAACAATGATTACCTCGTGATAGATTTAGTATGATGGACAGATCAATTTAATGATATCTGTGTCAGGGGTTATATGAAACTTTCTTTTGTATCCTTGCTCGTCTTTTCATCGGTACTTCAAGCTTGTGTTTGGCGATTTGTGGTGTCGAGGTGGTGTACTCACAACTTATACAAGCTAGTTCCCTGTGGGGAATGCACAATCAAGCATTAAACATAAATGCTAGATTTGGGCACATCTTCATAGAATTATCGGTGGCATGGGGCTGTTTCGACGCATTTGCTTATAATATTGTTTAGGTTGGGCTATTAATATTATGGCGGCTCTGGCATTGTGGTGACTCTCTGGTTTTGTGCTGGCTCTCTGGAATTGCAGTATGGAGGAGTGGTTGAAATTTGTGGTAAGGATGTTTGTAGAAACCCTGATGAGCATCAGTGCAACTACACCGATCTGCTTGAAGAGCATGGGTAGATAGATGGCGTTCTGTGGGGTCATCATCGACCAATGTCTCAAACGCATCCTCAGAAGGTATGATTCCCTCATTCTGGTGGCGGTTAAAATGGTTCTTGGGAGGGGTTTTTTGGAGGATGACGACTCTTACAGAGTCGACACTTGCATCACCTCCCGGTTCTTAGCCTCAATCTTGGAGATCAAAATGGAAAAGGTGGAGGTCGAGGTGTTGGTTCAGAGACTCTTCCCCTCAGTTTTACTGGTGGGTATTGAAGAAATTCTCTATGCTGTGTCTCTTGGTATGGGCCTTCCTCATCCATGGGGTATGGATAATCTTCACATCTCGGGTGAGGTGATCAATACTATCCATTTCTACTCGATTTGAAAGGTATGACGTTGGTTGAGCACAAACATGTGGCTGCGGTAGGGGTGGATTACTTGCTGAAGGTAGTTAAGCTTCCATAATCGCAATGTGGTTGTTTGGTCTCAGATTTTAGAGGATTCACTCATGCAAATTGACTTCCTCGATAGTGGTCGGTTTGATTAGGGGTTCGGTCTGTCTTGATCTTAATTTTTTTGGTATATGTTTTAAGATGTATGCATGCTAATAGTATAGTGGCAGTTTGCCTTCAACTAGTTGTTTTTTGAAATTCATGTTATCAATGTCATATGGCGTGGTGGTAGTTTTTTGCTGGTATATGGTAGGTGGGGTCCTTGGTTGGTTAGGGGTTGGCATAGTTTGTCTGGTCTGGCAGAAAGCTTCTACATTTTGGGTCTCCTGCATCACAAACGATTGTATACCTTTGCTATATCAATATAAAACTCTCTTGCATATCAAACAAATTATTAATTAAGGTTAGGATTATAATATAATTGATTAAAACATTTATAGTTATTTAATAATTATTTGAAAATTTTAAATAATAATTTATTAAATTATAATTAAATTTTATGTATGTTCTAACCCTAAAATTACATAATTATGAAACTAAAATAACCTATATAATTCTAATTCTAACTCTAATTTAGAATTATAAAGTTCTATTTAATTTTAACATTAATTTAAGATAAATAAATCTTAAATTAATTAATTAAATTATAATTAATTATAATTTTAATCTTCATTTAATTAAAAAATCAATATAACTTTAATCTTAAATCTAACCTTGATTCTAATCCTAGTTCTAATTTAAATGAATTTTTTATATAAAATATGCTTAGAGATATTCTTTTAGAAGTAAACTAGTGACATGCCTAGAAACAAGATTTACTCACCCTTTGTTGAATTGTGGGTATAACAAGTTTCAGCTGTTGGTAAATCAACTATTATTTAATAGGAAAATCCTCCAAAATATCATGTGAAATTGTAAAAAATCTCACCTATCATGTAAAAGAAATCGTAAAAAATCTCACCTATCATGTAAAAGTGACATACATATTAGCTTTGGGAACATTCTATTTTCATTCACAATGTTTTTTTTTTCAATTTGATGATAACTTCCCTTTTTTATTTGCTCTAACATATATTTTCTATCAGGGTAATCCTTGAACCTTTTTAGATGCAAGTGTTAGTATATGACAAATTGACTTAAAAAAATAGTAATATATAACTACTTAGAATCTAAAATATTAAATTTTAGTTAAAATTAAAAAACAGTTACAGTTCTATTTTGTTTTTCTTCACATTTTCCCTTCAATATTATTTTTATATTTGATAATTTAAAAAAATCACAATTTATTAATAAAAAAATTAATTAACGATTAAAAAATAAAAATCTAATAATATTTCATTTATTATAATAGAATAATTCTAATTAAACCTAAATCAACTACAAAAATAGTTTAACAATCGGTGGAGAGAATGGAAAAAGTCATTATTAAACTAAGTTGTAGAAGATTGACACTTAACATTGCAAAATGGTGGATCTTAAAAATCTTCCATTCTAAGACTATGAATTTGAATTTAAAAACTAGCAATTGCACCTTAGTGTGCAATGGGTATGCCAAAGAGGTGTGAAAGGTCAATTAGATAATATTTTGGTCTATTTTTGCATACATTTGTGTAGTACATGAGGTGAATTGGTACCTATAAAATAGTATGATAATATCTCCAACCCTAGTATTCAATATATATGAGTGCACAAATAAAACAATGTTGTAAAATACTATATAATTTAGACATCCATCTCCATACGTAAATTTCAACACCAAAATCAAACTTAGTTAGCTCAGTAGTGTTATCCTGACATTTCCATAACTACTCCATGATTCTCTCCAAATCCTTGTGCTCTTTCCTTTTTGAATACTCACACCTTATAAGTTGTCGTAGTTTTAATTAAAAACTTTCATCACACCTAGAGCCACTCCAAATAGAACACCCCAAATATGGTAAGTATAAACAATAAATAATTAATCAAACAAAACATTTCAAACATCAAGATCACAAGGTGTATGACACCCACCCAAAAAAATTGTTACTCCTTTTAATGCACCAAATCTAAATGTTTGGCTAACGATAGTTCCTTCAATGTTTTGAAATGAGATAGGATGCTTGAATGTGTGGACGTGAAACAAATGTAATTAAATGCCTTTAAATAATAATACATATCATGAAATTTTGCAAGGCAAGAAAATAAAGGAGATGAATTAGCCAAATTTTGAATTTGAGTTTTGAAAAGACAAAGGTCAAGTCCATAATCAGAAGGCCAACCTTGCAACTTTGAAAATGGCCTTGGACAAGCACATAATCATATTGGATTGTATAATAGTTATATGTAGGTAAGTGTAGAGATAAATGTTTTAAGTTCATACACAATGATAAGGTGAAAATTGAATATGTAAAGATACTTATAATGTAAGAGTAGGTAAGATTAAGAAAATAAACTTAATTTTA
Organism: Sequoia sempervirens; assembly: GCA_007258455.2. Classification (NCBI taxonomy): domain Eukaryota; kingdom Viridiplantae; phylum Streptophyta; class Pinopsida; order Cupressales; family Cupressaceae; genus Sequoia; species Sequoia sempervirens. The sequence continues at coordinate 45,324 of VDFB02353297.1, forward strand.
CACAAAACTACATTTGTCAACATATTTCTAAAAATGAATACAAAACTAAGTAAAAAATAAAATGACACAATTATAGGCACATTTCATGTAACATCGACATTAGCAAGAAAAAGTTAAATTGTTTGTTCAACAATAAAATATATTATAAAGTGTTTGTGAGTTAAATATAAGAATTTTCGTGCCCATTCATATTCACAACTATTTACAAATAGAATCTAATGGGATCAAACTTTGAAATCTTCCTCTAAGAGAAACCCACTCCAACCATTCTTCTCTTATATGAAACAAATTTTAACAGAAAGTGAACATGTTTTGAACTTGTAAAATAAGCGAATTCAAACATAGAGGAGATAAGATTTACATAAGACTAGAATACTGAAATAAAGAGTCCCTGGCTAAGAAGACTTGCTAAAATTTGAATCTTAGCCCTGATGCCAATGCTAACTAACATACTCATTAAGTACGGTTACAATTTGGGAGAAGCTACCATTTATGAGCTCCACTAAAAGTGTGATCAAAATTCCAGCTGCTCGAACCCAAGTTGTGCGAAGTTGACATTTTTTCTAGCACTAGTGGTGTCTTTGAAGTACAATGTCTATCCGTCCAAGAACGTGTTGCTCTACCAATTTTGGGCCCAGTTGGGTGACATTTCTTGCCATATAGTCTTAGATCCCTTTATTGACACCACATGGATGTCCCTTGCTCCCCCAACGTTCGTGATGATCATTAAATTGAAGTACAAATGTCCATTATGGTGAATTAAAATCCTCCCTTGCATTGGCAAGGCACCCTGTAATAAACATTAACAAAGATATATGTTAAGCCTAAGTCGGTCACAACAAAGAAAACAAAAATGAATTATGCATTGCTTTGAAGATCTTAAGGCCACTTAGGATAAATTATGATAAATTTTGATCTTAGATTTTTTTTTCATACATTTATGTAGTACATGAGGTTAATTGGTAGGTCATCTAGCAAAATGATATTGTTTGTGTAAAAATGTCTCAATGGAGAAGTGATAGCTTCAAATCAATTATGCATCCACTTACAAGGATCCAAACATGATTGAAATTTATATTTCGATTTTACTAATTTATAACTATTAAATATAGATGTTTTAGCCCTTGATCTTTCTTTTGAATTAATGGTTGGAAATGTAATTGCCCTTCTATTTAAATTTTTTAATATTCCCATATGAACTAAGAAAATTATTGTCAAATTTGAGTATGAAACGTTCTAAGTTTCCTTATTTGGTTGTTCATGAATAGAATTGGTGATCTTACTACTTATATTTTGGGAGATTATAGATAAGTAAAATTGGGGGCAGGGGCAGCCAAACATTTCCTGCTAATTGTCCAACACGTCTAGAAAAAAGCAGAAGATTCTCAAATAGAGACAGTGAAGATGGGGAGTCATTGAGGGACAATAAGTTGGCATGGTATATTTTTTCCCCCTCTATTTAGACTTCTATGTTGTAAAACATATATTTTTGTTAAGGTCTTCTGTAATATATCCTCAAATTGATTATGATTGAATTGCTCTAGTTCATTTATTAAGGTGGACAAGAAGCAATTGGGAATTTTTGAATGAGCCTTTATAGTAAAAAATGGAGGGACATTCCTATAAATATAAAGCACAACATCAAGTTTCTATGAAAACATGAAAAGTTTGTATGTACATAATTTACAATGAAAGTAACTGTAAATATTAAATTGGTTTCTCCAAAGCAACCAATATGGATATAATGACATTGGAGAGCATTTTACGAATTTTGGTAGCATTTAGTGTTAGAACTATATTGGACTATGATTTTGTGTGCTGGCATGGATAAAGATGAAGGAAAAGCTATTTAAGGAGAGGTCATAGATAAAGATGATGGAAAAGGTATTTGTGGGTGTGGCAGGGAAAGTTTCATCTTTCTTCTAAATAAAACTATGAGATACTTGATCAGTGGAAAATTAATTGGGATGTGAGGGATTCCAATAGTGGCTATCCTATAAATCAGTGGAAAATTGATTGACATGTTAGGGATTTCAATAGTAGCTATCCATTTATAGTGGTGGCGATGTAAAAATACATTACTAAGCCATTCTTCATGTATTGTGGTGTGTCTTGATCCATAAATCATCTAGTTTGTATGAGTTTAAAATTAGGTTAAAGTAGTGGGCCAGTCTTGTATTGTAATTATTACTACTAATCTTTATTGTGAAGATGTGCAAGAACTATATAAAAGTCAAGATGTAAGAACTATATAAGTTTTGGTTAAGTTCTCGTCAGGGAGTTAACTCAGATGGTTAAAGACATTCTAATGGCTATCGTGTTCAAAATTAGATAAACAAGATGATTTTATTGTTTTCTCTATTTAAATTTTAGAATAATATAATTGTAATTACATTGCCTATTTTGATTTTGAATTATGAAAAAAAAGGCTTTATAATTTTTTCTTTTGATGTTGTCAAAGATAAGTTGGTAAATTTAAGGGCACTATCCACAATTCAATATTCTCGAAAGATCTTAATTAATTTTTTTTATGTAAAGATAATTGGACCAACTTCAACAATTCCTTAACATAGACTGTCATCTATACTTTATATATAAACATGATCAAGATAGTCTAATTTGATTTTCATCTAGAAAAAATCAATCTAACATAATGTATATTCCAGTAATCTCCTAAAACTAAGCTATGAACTTGGGAAAACCTAAATTCAATTACTTCTAAACTCATTTTTCGTTTCAGCTGTGTACGAAAGTGCTGGGTAAAGACCACAAGTTATAAGTATCTTTTGATTGAATTTAGTTGATAATTTGATTTTCATGTTGGAAATCAAGATTAAAATAATTAAAAACTAAAAGCAGTGGTGACATTTTCACTTTTAGGACAGTAGCTTTATAGAGGAGGTAAACATTCCAAAAAGTTATCGGCATCTTGGGAAAACAGTGAAAACACTATCATTATATGCACCTTCTAAAAATTTCACCAAAATACCCCAATCTGATGCGTCAGCTTAATCTTTCACGAATTGCATCACTACCTATTCTTATTTGTTGAAAAGCCTAGATTAATTCACTTGGGCAAACTGAGGAAGACATTGAAATAGTATAAAACACTACAGGAGTGATCTAGCTGGGAGAAGGATTGTCATTACTCATTATAGTTTGCAATCACATAGCATTTGCAAATAGTGAATAAGACATCACACTATTGATCAATCAATGACACAGCAAGCACGCTGGTTGAGATCTCGTTTATCTCCTAAAAGCAGGCGATAATTTTCGTTTTAATAAATATACTCTAAAACCCTTGTCACATCCTTATTTTCAGGCTGCAGCTCGCAAAATTGGAGAAGTGACACGTAAATACCAGCGAGGCAGAGTTTGAAGGAGGGGCGGGAAAGCAGCAAAAAAATTGGCAGAAAACATTTGATAAAATGGATAACCTGAATGCTTCACGATTAAATTACTTTTATTCTTTCTTAGTAGTTCTGATGTAGCTACGTCTTGCTTGTAAAATTATTAATTAACTCTAAGAGAGTACCCATGATAGTTGTGCTAAACATTTGTTAGAAAGATATGGCGTTGTATACGCAGAAAGTCTGCATACTTCTTGAGACAATTGTTTTTTGAAGATTTAACAGCTAATGGCTTTGGTATGCATCCACACTGTGCATACAGATCATGGAATGTCATTCAAAAACATATATTAAAAAGCTGTTACATAGTTTTATTCACTAAGATTCATTGATTTATTCATTCAAAATGCCCCACATGGTAGCTCTGAGAGCTGCACCGCATAGTGAATTAAGATTTCATCCCTTCCAACACCTTTTTCCAGGCATGACGAGAGGAAAGATGTGAAAGACCTGCGACACTAAAGAAATCCCTAGCCAAATAGTCACTCTTGGAAAGCCTCCATATTTCGCGTGCCTTGTCTATGCTTCCACATTTTGCATACATGTCTACTAGGGCAGTTGTAACTACATCTAACAAATGCCCTCTATCCTTTGCGCTTTGGTGGATGTCCATACCCTGTTGCAAAGCCCTCATTTTGCACAAGCAGGGAGAATTGTGAAGTCCGAACTGTTGGCTACCTGCTACGAAAGTTGAAGACGTTCATTTTCCTCACATAAACCCGGGCAGGAAAATGCGAGCCAGTTCTAAGCATATGTACCCACTTGCAGGTAGTATCAAAGGCGTGTCAGAAAGTGAAATCACATTTGCAACATCACCGTACAGTTTTTCTTGCAATAGCGGTTTCATAAAATGCAACTTGCGTAAGATGCAACTTGCAAAGGCCGCAATGCAACTTGTAGTTTGAAAATTAAAGGACAGGATGACTTTGATCGTTGGCTGGGTTTATTGATAACAATGAGTCCTTGATTTAGCATTTGAGGTTGATCAACTTTATATTAAAAATTGGTGCAGTCAAAAAAATATGATGAAGAATGTAAGGCAGTCAAGAGATTACTAAAAAAGAAAGGAATGGACAAAGAGTACAAGAAAAAATATGAAAAATTGGTGCAGTCAAAAAAATATGATTATATAAATGAAAGAAGGAAGGAGCTAATCTCGCTTAGAAAACAGAACCCTAAAGGTTTTTGGAGAGAATTGCAGCAAAAGAAAAAGAGGATTGAAAACAATATTACAGATGTCCAATGGCTAGAGTATGCTAGACTTCTTTACGAGTGGGTTCACGAGAAAGACCATCCACTTGTTATTAACACATCAATGGAACTATTCACTGTGGATGATATTAAACAAGGAATAAAGAATTTAGCGAGTGGTAAAGTATAGGACATAGATGGGTTGCAGGCTGAATTTTTAAAATGGGGGATCGAGACTCTTGCTCCTTACATAAAAAGAATTTTCAATAATGTCAATCAAGAAGGATTTCCTATGGAGTGGACCACTAGTGTGGTCATTCCTCTATTCAAAAGTGGTGATATCAACAATCCATCTAACTATCGTACGATTATGGTCAATCTTATCTTTGGCAAGCTCTTTGGGAGCATGATTGAGCGAAGGATCAGCAGTTGGGCAGAAAATGAGGGCAAAACGGCAAAGGGGTAGGCAGGCTTTAGGTCAAGACACTCTACCATTGATCACTGCATCACCCTTAGACATTTGGTTGAGAAAATTTGGAACACTCAGGGTGAGGAAGCTTATTGCTGTTTTGTAGATTTCAAGAAAGCTTTTGACATGGTACCTAGAGACAAACTATGGAATAGAATGGAGGAATTAGGCATCCCAAATGTGTATAGAGCAGTTGTTCACAAATTGTATGAGAATGTTAGAGCTAAAATCAGAACAAGTGATGGTATGTCAGAATGCTTTGGTAGCGACATTGGAGTTAAACAGGGCTGTCCTCTATCTCCCACGCTTTTTGGGTTATACATTAATAAGTTGGAAGCTTGGTTAAGCAAGACGAATGGGGATGGTATTCAACTGGCAGGTTATGTGGTGAAGCTACTTTTATATGCTGATGATCTTATCCTAATTTTAAAAACAACGCATGGGTTAAGAGAACATCTGAAAGCTCTAGAACTCTTTTGTCACGAGGTTGGGATGCAAGTGAATATCACCAAGACCAAAATCATGATTTTCTCATTGAATAAAAAAGATAACCAGAATACCTTTCTTTTTGAAGGCAGCTCGCTTGAAATAGTCAAAGAATACAAGTATCTTAGGATTGACTTTCATTATAAGCTCAGTTTGGAGACTTGTCGGACGAAAAGGATACAGGGAGGTTGGAAAGCTTCTTACCTTCTACAAAATAGGTGTAGAAAAGCTGAGCTTTGGGATTGGAAAACCAAGAAAACCCTTTTTGGTTTGCTTGTTACTCTGGTTGTACTTTACGGGTGTGAGGTATGGGGAAACAATATGTCAAAGTGCAGTTGGAGACAACTAGAAAGAATTCAAAAACATCTAATAACAAGCAGTCTTAAAGTTAAAACCATTGTCCCCTATGAAATTCTTTTAGCTGAAACAGGGTATTTTCCATTGGAAGCATCGGCTTTAATTCGGTTGATAAGCTATTTAAAGAAGGTTGAAAACATGGATAACCATCGTTGGCCTAAAATAACTATGAAGGAGACGCTAAATCATAGGAAAAAAACTTGGATGAAACAAAACCACAAGTGGATGAACAAGTGGGACATCAATTTGCGTGAGTGTCCTAGCACCAATAGTGAAATAAAAAGCTATGTGATTGAAAAATTCAGAACTGCCATGTGGACAAACTAGATTGGGCGAAAAAAAGCATACTACATCAAAGAGTTTAACTCGACAAAGGATCATGGTGAAAAAACTTATTTAGGTGCAGCTTTTAAAGGGAAAGCGAGGTTGTTAGTGGCACAATTGAGGACAGGATCACATCACCTTAGGTGTGAGACCGGTAGGTGGAAGATACACAAGGAAACTTGGGAAGAAAGAACTTTGTATTTTCTGCAATAAGGGGGTTGTGGAAACAGAATGGCACTTCATCATGGAATGCACTACTTACGAGGATATCCGTACTCAGCATGAAAATAGTTTGAAAGTGGACAATATGCACCAACTATTTAAGAAAGATAAGATTAATCAGACGACTAGCCTTCTAGTCAAAATTAATAGTAGGAGATCTGACTTGGAAAAGAACATGAAGACAAATTAGGTCTGTTTTGTCTCGGTCCCATAGACTGTTTAGTCTTGCGGACATCATTAAAATCTTTCATTTTATTTCATTTCATATTGAATACGCCATCAGCGTAGAAGATGTCGCTATCAAAAATAATTACACAAAAAATAAAGTAGAAAAATCCAATGATAAAGGTACCCCACGTAACATCGATGAGAGCTCCTGCATTCAACTTAATCTTTACTGGTAGACTTAAGCCACCGTCAGCAAAACTGAGCTAACGTCAGCCGAAAACGATTTGAAAGATGGGCTAACGTCAGCCGATAACGATTTGAAATTCACCACTCCATATCGTGCAGACATGGCGGTATCAAAGCAGGAAGACAAATTCACGTGTCATGGGCAACGTGTCGTACGGTAAGTGGGGTCTCTTTCCGCTCCTCTTAGCGTTATTACCTAGCTAGGGTAAAACGAAACTGTGATTTCGCTTCTTAGAGATCTGCGAAAATAAACAAAAAGAGCCAAAGATTCCCATAGCCAGTAAAATATAAGTTGAAGATGGGTGAATAGAGAATAACCTGAAAACGAGTGTTATTGATCGTGGGTAACCGCTAGATTTTATAAGTATATACCTAATCGAGAGAAATGTCTGCCACATTTTGCTCACAGTAACGTCTCAAAAACAGCTCATGGGTTAAGAGAACATCTAAAAGCCCTAGAACACTTTTGTCAGGAAGTTGGGATGCAAGTGAACACATCCAAGACCAAAATCATGATTTACTCATTGAATAGAAAAATTAAACAGCATACCTTTCTTTTTGAAGGCAGCCCACTTGATATAGTGAAAGAATACAAATATCTTGGGATTGACTTCCATTATAAGCTCAGTTGGGAAACCTGTAGAACGAAAAGGATACAGGGAGGTTGGAAAGCCTATTATTTGCTCCAAAATAGGTGTAGAAAAGCTGAACTTTGGGATTGGAAAACCAAGAAAACCCTTTTTGGTTTACTTGTCACGCCGGTTGTGCTTTATGGGTGCGAAGTGTGGGGAAGCAACACATCAAAGTGCAGTTGGAGACAGATAGAAAGAATCCAGAAACACCTAATAACAAATAATCTCAAAGTTAAAGCTACTGTTCCTTATGAAATCCTGCTAGCTGAGGCGGGAGCTTTTCCTTTGGAAGCTTCAGCGATAACCCGGTTGTTAAGTTATCTAAAAAAGGTTGAAAACATGGATAACCACCGGTGGCCCAAAACGGTTATGGAGGAGATTCTAGTCCGAAGAAAGAAAACATGGATGAAACAGAACATCAAGTGGCTGAACAAGTGGAACATCAAATTACATGAGTGTCCTGACACCAACAGTGAAATAAAAATCTATGTGAAGGAAAAATTCAGGACTGCCATGTGGTCAAATCAGATCGGACGAAAAAAAGCATATTACATCAAAGAGTTTAACCCAGCTAAGGAACATGGTGAAAAACCATATTTAGGTGCAACTATTAAAGGGAAAGCGAGGCTATTAATTGCTCAATTGAGAACGGGGTCCCACCATCTTAGATGTGAGACTGGTAGGTGGAAGACTCCTAAGGAAACTTGGGAAGAAAGAACGTGCTTATTTTGTAATAAGGGAGTGGTGGAAACGGAGTGGCACTTCGTCATGGAATGCACAGCGTACGAAAATATCCGAAATCAGTACTCAAGTATTTCAGATGTGGGCAATATGCAGCAGTTATTTGAGGAGGATAAGATAAATCAGACAGCTAGCCTCCTAGTCAAAATTAATAGCAGGAGATCTGATCTGGAGAAGAGTCTGGAGACAAACTAAGTTGTTGAGTGTCTCGGTCCCATAGGCTGTTTAGTCTCGTGGACGTCATTAAAATCTTTCATTCATTCATTGCCTGAAAACGCGATATACGCAAAGGGTCGATTATCTTTTCATTCACTTTATCGGAGTATTTTTTAATATTTATTATTTATATTGTATTTGGGCACGCGCTTGCCTGCAGAAATACCCGTTCGGACTAATAAAGCATAAAGTACATTGAAAGTGTGAAGCTCTTTTAAAAGTGGCGATATTTTGAGGATCAACGGACAAAAACATTCCAATGGACGCACTACTCTCAGGCTTATTGAATCCAGAACCTATTCGCATAGCGGTTACCCAAAATTTGCACTCCAAATTGAACTGTAGAATAGGAAGTGGGTACATTAATTCAGGAAGATCCCGTGTTTCCTACCAACTAGAAGCGGGGCATTACTGCAGATGGCCAAATACATTATGTAGAACAAATTCAAGCAGAGAAAACAATGGCAACAACGGGATTAGTGTTGAAGACGAGAAAGGATGGGTACACTTTGTGGGCATTGGTGGAAGCGGGCTTTCAGCACTTGCCATGCTCGCCTTGAAACAAGTAAACTTTTGTTTTTCTTTTTTAACTTGCATGAATTCTTATAAATGGTCTACAGGATTTTTCCTCTTTCCAGCATTGCATTAACTTTCTTAGCAGACTCATTAGATTAAGTGTTTGTTAATTAAGCTTCTCTCAGCACAAGCCCTACTGATACCTATACCCAGATGAGACAGAAATAACTACAATTCAAGCAAAACTTTTTGCAATCGATGATAGAAAAAGAGGGATAAAGAAACTTGTCAAGGGAAGACCAGAGAAAGTTAAGGTTATCAAATTGAAATTCTTAAACGTGGAAGCAACATCCTTGCCCCACATATCTAAGTCCCATTTAACACCGAACTCAAAGAAGGCATAAACGGTTTTTCGAAAAATAGACAGCGAGCTCCATCGTACTCATGTTCAATGCCGGAGATTAGCAATCCCTCTGAATACTGAACTTTTTAATGGTTTTATCTGTACTCACCTTACTTTTTGGAACCATCTTACAGAAGGAAAGACGCCAGTGATTAGATGCCAATAAGAAAATATCTAAAGTTCAAGCTGGCTTACAAAAAAAAAAATTCTATTATTGATCTTATTTGTCACACTTAGACTTCTGTCGAAGATTTTTGTGACAGAAAGAATTCGAAATTTCAAATTTCTTTTTGCTTGCTTTGATGACCACAACCTAGCATGATGAATTACCCTACATTTATAGTGGGGCCGGATAAGATTCTCTTTTCCCCAGTCTTGGCAGCATGTCAATGGGGCCCTACTTTCAATTGGCCTGCAAAATAACAGACGCTTGCCAACCACTTCAAGCTTCCACTTGTAGGAAAGAAACAAAGAAAGAAAGTTATTCGTTCTTGGAATCAACTGTACAGTCTATAGGGTGCTGGTTTTAGTGGCTTCCAATCCTTTCCCCTTTCCGAGGTCAACAGTTACCCTTCTATACTAACTGTAGATTAGAGCAATCTCTCTCCGGCCAAGCAACCTTCCTGAAAGTTTGAAAGTAGTTCTTCCATTTCTTTGCCTGCCTATTTAGACAGTGGACAGTTCTGCCTTTTGGATGGTAAGTCTAAGTAGGGATGGATAGATAGTTCCCAAAGCTACCTCTCTATTCATTAAGTGGCTTCCAACCCCAATTGAGATAATGGCTTCCAACTTTTTGTTTGAAAGCCCATTGGAAGGAAGGCTTTGTCACTTCTAGGGCAGGGTTAGATAAAGCCCTACCATTGGAACAAGGTTGGGGAAGCTCTGCCTTCCCACATCCCTTTTTGTTTGAAAGCCCATTGGAAGGAAGGCTTTGTCACTTCTAGGGTAGGGTTAGATAAAGCCCTACCATTGGAACAAGGTTGGGGAAGCTCTTCCTTCCCTCATCCTTACCTGGTTTTGGACTACTACTCACCTAGCTTGGGGAAATTAACCCCTAGGAAACCCTACCATCTGCTCATGTCCACCCCGTCCTACTCTTCTATAGGCCCTGCCTTCTTAACTGGATTTACACTTAGAAAGGTGGGGCTATCTCTTTTCTCAACTACCCATTGAAGAAAGTTTAAAAGAAAGCGGAGAATAGGGTTACAACTATACGAAAGAGAGCTATCTAGATTCTATATTCACCATAGGCTAATGACATAGGAGAGAAAGATGGACAACAACTATAGAAAGAAAGAGAGAAAGAAAGAAAGAAAGAAAGAAAGAAAGTCCTATATCCCAACATTGAAACAATTGAATCAATTAATTGATACCTACTTTCCCAAGCCTAGACCAGGTAGGGGAAGGGGTCGTCTTTTTAATTCATAGGATAATGAATAAAAGGTGGAATTGAATAATAAAGTATTCTCTTTTCCTCCTTTATATCATAAATTCAAATCACTTATGAAAAGGAGGATCAACCACTCACTTTTGTTTCAATCTTAGAGAACCACTGGATGAGTGAAAAGCTACAAGAGTACTAGGGTGAGTTTATTTTTTGTAGGACAAGGATGACCTCGATTGAAGCAATGCCCACACCTTGGAAAGGAGAATTTCATTTAGGTGTGAGTAGAGTGAAAGGGAGAACTCATTGGACAATTGTTGGCATCACACTTTGTTGTCTATCTTTTCTCTATTTTTTCCCTATGTTGTGCATGTTGCCTTGTGTTATCCCACCTTTTATATCAATCTAAGATAGTCTAAGTGGGTTTTCCATGAGTCAAAATGTTGCTTAGAGTGCTGCCCCATGTTATTCTCAGTGTGCTTATTGTGTGTCCAAGGTTGCAAGAGAAATCCAAAAAACATCTAAGCATTGGATCTATTTTGGTTGTTTCCTTGAGTTTCGGATTTTAGGGGTTGTCCTTCTCAATATACCATTCTACCCATCCCCACCTTTTCCCTATGTCCTTATTGGCTTGTAAGACTTTCCCTTCTTGGTATGCCTTTCCCCTCACCATGACCTTCCAGTCCTTTGTAGTTAGAAATTTGCTAAAGTCTTTCAGACCAAAGTTTTGGACCATCCTTTACCCAGGTACGTTATTTGGACCTTCCCCAATTCCCGACTTAGTTTTTCCTTAAGTGTTTTATTAGAGTTAGAGTTGCTTGCTTCCTTTTGCTTGAGTATCCCTTCCTTGTCATCCTTGACATCCCAATTCCATGCCTTTTGAAAGTTTCCTAAGTATTTTTTCGTCATACTTTTTAACTTTCCCTTCTTGTCATGCTTTCTTTTCCAACTCTAAACCATTGACTTTCAAACCTTTTTACTATGTACTCTCCGAAGTCAGACTTTTAGGCTTCCCTCTTCCTAGGCATCTGTTGTGTGGTATGCTTGACTCCCAATCCTTGATCCTTCTGTTGTTGTGATCCTCAAAGTTCCCTTTATCTTTCTCCTTGTTTCGGAGTTCCCCATGAGCTTTGAACCCCAACATAGCTCCCCTTTTCTTGGACTTTGGACCTTTGGGGGAATTTCAAACCCTTACACTAAAGTTCCAGGGCAAGGTCCTCCCCAAACTCTGATTTCTACTTCATTCTTCTTTCCTTTTGGAGTTTTGACTTTCAGGAGAACCCCAAACCTTGGCACCAATCTCTAAGTGCCAAGTCCACCTCGGGTTTTTATTCTTGCACTTTTCTCATTGTCACTCCCTCTCCTTTCTAGGTCCTTGTTCCAATTTTTGTTCCACTCTTGGAGCTCGATATCTTAGTGTGTCCTATTGGACCTTGGGTGCCCAAAGGAACCTTACACCCCGCCTTCATATCCAATCTTCTAGGTCCCTTTCGACTCTCGATTCCTAACCTATTCTTGTTGGAGCCTTGGAACTTCATGTGAACTATGCACCTCTGCACTTGCTTCCAATTCCATATTTTCTCCTGCCCCCCAATTCCCATTGTTTCATACATATATTTTCTCCATCAAGCCAACAAATTTCCCTTGCACCTCTAGACTTGGTTCCAAGGTCCCTTCTAGACCCAATAGTTTGCTGAATGGCTTGTAGCACTCCAAAACCCTTGGAGCTTGTTCCCACCTATTGCTAGAGTATCTTAGGCTGCTATTTATGACCTAATGTGATGTGGTGACCTTCGAAATAAGACTTTCCTGCTCGGAAATGACTATTCATCATTATGGGCACGGATTCACACATTTCTAGCAACAAAAAAACCAAGTCCTCTATGGTTGCAAAGTATGCATTGGAAGTTCATCTTAGAAATAATTTAATATTAATAATGTTAAATTTAAAAGCAATTACCATTGTAGGTGAGGTCTTATGTTGTATCATGCAAACATAAGTTGGTTAAGCTTGATCAAGATAAACTTCATGTTATTGCCCAACAAACATGTTTGACCTATCTACAACTGAAAAAAGGTTGGAAAACGGACTTAGATAAATGGTTGATGCATTGGAATATCTTTGATGGACTGAGCTTGATAGGGTTGTGCACTCTAAATTAAAACATTCAAACCTTTTGGGACTCACTCTTGTAGTGTCAAATATTTTCATTGAGTCCATTTTTGTTTCTTCACTTAGGTTTCTTTTTGTTCTTGTGTATAACCGATTTGAGAAATATTTGATAGGTTTTCATTCTTGTGTTTTGCTTAAGTATGGACCTTTGTATGTATTGTTCATGTCGAAAATCCATGCGAGTTTATTAAAATTCTAGGCGTGGGATGTTTTATGGGTGTTTTTCGTGTTTTGTCGGAGTTGTGGATTTTCAGTTTCCCTTGATGTCATGCCATTCACCAACTCCCTAATATCTTGACCAAATGCCTTAAATTTTTTTTTATTGTCAAGGTATCAAACTTGTGTCTTCTTTGATGCCATTCCCTTAGCATCCCCAATCCTCGACCCCCAATAAAATGCCTTTGTGTTTTAGTCTTGTTTGTCTTAGGGTCATCTGGCTTTCCCTTCCCCAAGTATCCTTTCCATCTTAGCCTTGCTGTCTTAGTCTTTGGTATAAAAGTTTGTCTAAGTCTTTTGGATTGGAATTTCAAACTATCCCTTACTCGAGTACCCTTTCCATGTCATCCTCAACTTTTTGATTCCTCGCCCCTTGAAAGTTTCCTAAGTACTATTTGTTGGTTTTTTGGACTCATCATTTCTTTCATACCTTTCTCAATTTCCTTGAAACTCTATCAACTCCTTTGTTTTTCCCTTCGAAGTCAAACTTTTGCCCTTCCCCTCACCTTTGTGCCTATCAATATGTACTTCTGAATCTCGATCCCCAACATTCTGAAAACTATAACCTTTTTAAGGGATTGCTCATTAGAACTTCCTTGATCCCACGTACCGTAATGGCATGAATTCCTTGCTACCTCCAATTCTTGACACCTTGACCAAAGGTAGGTGGTATGGATTCTCCCCAAAATCCGACAATTTAAAACTCCTGCCAATTTTTCATCATCTGTCCACCTACTTGTTGGAGTAGCCCATGGGAGCCACATGTGTTGGAAAAGGTTTGTGTACGCTAGAAAAGTGCCAACAACTATCAAAACTGTCATGACATTGTGTAAAGACCATTCTCCATGGTTTTGGTGCATTTTTCTTTAGTTTTCAACAATAAAAACTTGAAATCAGTTAGGGTTTTGTCTATTGGTTGATTTATCTCTACACCTACCCATGAATGTTCATTGGTTGTTTTTGTACCCTAACCTCACAAATCTAATGGAAGTTGATGCCATAGCCATGTTCAAATTAATGCAGGTGACCAAATCATTGCAAATATCGAACTTTTGCACCATTTCAAGTGGTAGTGATGGAAATGGCTCAGTGTCACCATTAATGTTCAACGACAACTTTTCCAACCACCTGATATGATTGGGTTGAGCACCATGATGAGTTTTTTGTGTTACCGATATACATTCAAAGAAGATAAGTAGAAGGGACTTATCAAGCTAATGCGGCTGTTAGAGTTTTCAAAACCTGAATACCCTCACATTGTGTGCAAAATGATTCGTAGTGGATTTTTTCTGGCCCATTTTTGCTCTACACACTCAAACCTCCTATCCATTACTGCTTTGGGTGATGGTGATTGAAATGATGAGTATTTTCTTTCTATTTGAGTAAAGACAATGGCGATGGTCTGAATGACACTTGCTGTATGATGCTGATATGCCTCCTCTGTAAACATCTCATGCTAGGGATCTATATGTATGCATGTTTTCTTGTTTGTAAATGTTGGTTAATTAGGATTTTCATTGTATCTAGTGCAGAACAGCCTAGGGTTTCAATTTTTCATAGCGTGTTTGCCATTAAAGTTGGTCTCTAAGTTGCAGAGAGGTAGCTACTGTAGCATGTACTTATAATTGTTTCCATGGATCTCTGTTAGTATTTTAGAGGGTTTTTAGGGTTTGAGGTGTGATATGCCCTCTCCTTGTAAGCTTTCTTTCACCACATTTGCTGGTGCAGCTGTAATGACTATTCGAAAAGTGTTGCAGCATTTTAATCTATTGCATTTTGTCATATGTGATAATCGTTTATCTACTATGGATGAATGTTAATGAATTCAGAGAAGGATTATTAAGTAGAACTGTTTATTTTGCATGATACCTTTGCTATTCCTTACTGATTCTTGCTTGTAATGGTTGGACACAACTTTATTATTTAATAAAGCATCAGTCAATGAAGACCTTGACCTTCCACATTCATGAAAACATAAAAACTTTTCACTAGTTCTTATGAAAATAGAAGTAGGAAGTCTACATGCTGTCCACGATTCAGTAATATAACTATGAATTGATATTAAGTGAAATTGAACTGTCAAATGTTTAGAGAATCATGCCCAGCATGTGTATGTCTTGATGCATGTAAAATCTATTGAAAGAAATCAAAATTTATTGACTATAAAATTGCTGTCATTTGAAAATACATCATGCAGGGTATAGAATCAGCTACAAAAGGTCTGTTGCAACTGGTGCTGTCTTGAGTTAGTGATAAATTTTAGGGGTCAAGAACACAATTGGGTATAGTTGTTGTGTGATGCACTGATAAGTCATTCTTAACTGATATATTAACCCATTTAGGTGACCTATAGGAACACCCTCTTAGGTTTAAGCTGAGCCCAAAGGCAAGAGAGTTTACCCACTCTTGTAGTTAGCTTTTAACTATTCTAAGATTGTAGATGAGCCTCTCTTTATCTTCCTAAAGACAAACTCCTGGCCTTGTAGGTGGAGAAAAGCTCTAGGATCTGGAACCTGCTGTTTTAGGACCTAACAAAACCAAAACAATCAATGACCCCTAGAACACTGAAAATATCAAATACAATTTTTTTTTACTATAAGGGTAATGATCAATTACAAACTAGATGATCCCAGCTACTTGCATAAGGTAATCATTGTGAAAAGAAAAATGATAATAGCAATTCTGAAATCCAACTCTGATAGTGTATATAGAAAAACTAGTTGATAGATCCTTCCAAAAATATTTTTGGTAGCAAAGAATCATAGTTCAAAAACTTAGAATCAACAAAAACTTCGCAAGCCTAAATTTCATTCAGACTAAAGGCTTGGCAAAATTTCCAAACATTAAAAAAACACATATTTGTAAAATAATTTTAAAAAACATGCATACATTGAAACTTAGAGAACTAATGAGTAGTTTGTCCTTCATTTATGGATAAAAATGGAGTTGAGTGTTCATCATAGTGTCATGTTGTTATAAATTACAAATTTGTATAAATATTTTACAAGTTTCTTCTTTGACTAAATCTTTTAAGTTGTTATGTGGATGCCCTTGAATTGGATGGTGATGATTCCTATTGAGGAATAATGCCATCCTTAGGCATATCGGGATCATTCATGGAAGCCCCTATTGATGCTTTGCCTTTTGTCATGTCCTTGGAATCTCAACATTAAGATACTAATTAAATAAGATAAAAACATAATAAAAGTATAAACATTAGTAATTATAATTATCACAAAGACAATATTATAATTAAATTATCAAAGATAATATCGTAAATATTAAAATATGAATTCTAATAATTTAATATTATTATATAAAATATAATAATATATATTGAAAGAAATAAATGGAGCAAGCAAAGAGATAAGGGATTAAAACAAGATAATTATGGAATATAAAATTGTAAATAATGGCAATTTAAATAATAAAATAAATACTAAAAATGTATCAAATTAATATAACACAATAAAATCAATTAATATAAGTGTTATCATAATTATCAAATAATTATTAAGAGATAATATTATAAATATTAAAATATACATATTTAAATAATAAAATGAATATAATTTGAGATATCATCAAGGAATGTTTAACTAAAAGTCATGTCCATTTGTGGGGTTATCTCTATTCAAAGAGATGCCTCACTTCATGGAGGTATAAGGATATAAAATAAGGAGCGGAAGATAAAGGAAGGGGATATATGAAATACACATTAGATTTTAAGAAGATAGAAGAGTAAAGGAATGAAGATGTAAAAATGAGATCTATCAATAGTGTGTAGAGAACAATAAAATAGAAATTAGAAAAGGTTTGGAATTAGTTTTCAAAAGGCAGCAATCATTTCAAAAGGTTGTGTCCTTTCTAATGAATGTCTCTTTTCAAACTTATACATCTTCTCATTTGAATGTGAAGATATAAAAAGGGAAAGAATGAGATATGTATAGAAGGAGGAGGAAATGGAGAATAGAATGGGAAACAAGAGATAAAATATAGACTGTAGATCATCTGAAATTTATAAAGACAGGCAGATGGAAAGTAGATTTAAGTATTTTATGAATATAAGGAGATAAGAGTATTTTATGAATTTAAATAATAAGTTAGATAAATGTTTGTACATTTAAATATTGATGTTGATAAATACATCATGGATTTAAATAATAGTCTAATTAATAGTAATTCATGCATGATGCTATTTATTTAATGTTATCTATTTTTTTATTGATTGCATGGGGAATAATAAATGCTACTAGTTATCTTATAACAATGCTGATATGTTATGCTCCATTGACATTATTGTATGTAATTACACACACACACACACACACATATATATATATATATACAATACGATTATACAATAAAAATACTTGTAGCAATTATTGAGCCTTATAAGTAATTGTGTGATTATTTGATAGTAAAATGAATAAATTTATGAATGTTTTTATCCTATGATTGATCAGGAAAAGGAGAAAAAGAATGCAATATGAACACTAGACCATCATAAAAGGATATCTTCAAGAAATCAAGGCATATTTAGGGTAATCCCAAAATGGGGACATTACAGTGGTATTAGAGCATCTTTCTTGCCATCCTGTGCATGCTTGAGGGTAGTTGCTTGCTTGCTTGAGCTACTTGCTTACATGCTGTAGCTAGTTGCCTACTCGCTTGAGCTGGTTGCCTACTTGCTTGAGCTACTTGCTTACAGGCTTGAGCTGGTTGCCTACTTGCTTGAGCCGGTTGCCTACTTGCTTGAGCTACTTGTTTACATGCTTAAGCTGGTTGCCTACTTGTTTGAGCTAGTGGCCTACTTGTTTGTGCTGGTTGGTTGGATGCATGAGCTACTTGCTTGTCTACTTAAGCTACTTTCCTACTTGCTTGAGCTGATTACTTGCATGCTTGAGCTGGTTGCTTGCGTGCTTGAGTTGGTTGCTTGTGTTCTTGAGTTGCCTACTTGTCTACTTGAGCTAGTTGCATACTTGCTGGAGCTACTTGCTTGCATGCTTGAGTTGCTTGCTTGTCTACTTGAGCTACTTGCCTATGTGCTTAAGCTACTTGCTTGCATGTTTGAGCTCCTTGCTTGTCTACTTGAGCTACTTGCCTATGTGTTTGAGTTGCTTGTTGCCAGCTTGAGCTACTGGCTTGTGTGCTTGAGCTACCTAAGTTACCTCCTCTAGACAATGAAGGAGAACTTACCTTAGAACTAGAATTCATCATTGACACCAGAGAAAGGAAATTAATGAATAGGGTCATCACCGAGTTCCTAATTAAATGGAAGGGACTCCCTAAAGACGATGCTACATGGGAAAAAGAAGAAACAATTAAGGCATTGAAGAATAAAACTTAGGAAGGGCAAAGTATGATAGCCCTTGACTAGAACAAGAATTGAACTCTTGGATGTAATATCTTCAAGATAAGTTAATAAGACATTCTTTGTGAACAAGGACATTCTTAATGAATATTGAGATTTGATTAAGGACATTCTGGATGAGTATCAAAAAGTTGTTCCTCCATCAAGTACGCAAACCCTAGGGCTGGGGCCAAGAGGCCGAATGACTAAATGTCATTACGCGCTCTTGGGCTTGATTGGAAAAGGAAAGTACATCCCCATCAAGTATGCCAACCCCAAGGCTGGGGCCAAGAGGCCGAATGAATAGGTGTTCATTTCGTGCTCTTGGGCTTGATTGGGGGGAAAGGACTACATCCATCAAGTACGCCAACCCCAGGGTAGGGGCCAAGAGGCCGAATGACTAAATGTCATTCTGTGCTCTTAGGCTTGATTGGAAAAGGAAAATACATATACATCAAGTACGCCAACCCCAGGGTAGGAGCCAAGAGGCCAAATGACTAAATGTCATTCTATGCTCTTGGGCTTGATTGGAAAAAATAAAATAAATCTCCATCAAGTACGCCAACCCCGGGGTAGGGGCCAAGAGGCCGAATGACTAAATGTCATTCTGTGCTCTTGGGCTTGATTGGAAAAGGAAAATACATATACATCAAGTACGCCAACCCTAGGGTAGGGGCCAAGAGGCCGAATGACTAAGTGTCATTCCGTGCTCTTGGGCTTGATTAGAAAAAGAAACATACATTCACATCAAGTATGCCAACCCTAGGGTTGGGGCCAAGAGGCCGAATGACTAAGTGGCATTCCATGCTCTTGGGCTTGATTAGAAAAAGGAACATACATTCACATCAAGTACGCCAACCCTAGGGCCGGGGCCAAGAGGCCGAATGACGAGATGTTCATTCCGTGCTCTTGGGCTTGATTGAAAGAGAGAAATGCAGGATGAAGACCCTGTATCGGCAAAAAATGTAAAAAAGATCAAGGAAGGAAATAATTGTAATGATTGCTTGAGGACAAGCAATGTCAAGCGGGGGAGACTTGTGATGTCCTCATCACAAAAGACAATCTAAGATAAGTATACATTTAATATATTTATATATTTGCTTCTCCAATTTCCTTAGAGTCAAAAAAGGAAAGTTGATAAATTATATTATTTGATATTTCTAATGTGCTTTTTGGTCCCCACGCTTAGGCTCATTGACCTAAGTTGTTTTTAATTTGTGGTCTCTCTTTTGGACATCCAAGTTGGATAAATTATTGCTTTTTGTAAAGTTGAAATTGCTAAGTCATGTTGGGTGCCCAAGGTCTTGGTCAAAGATGGACTTAAAAGATTATTATATTTCTCCTCATGAGGGCATCCCTTTTTGGAGGGAATTGGAGATTTGAATTTCTGGGGATTGAAGCTTATAAATAGAACCCCTCTCCCTCTCATTTGGTATCCATTTTTCTATCATAATGAAGTGTTGCCGAAATTGGTTCAGATTCTCGCTTCGAGGTCGAGATGACTCCTGGTTCTTCTTCAGTTTTGAGTTTGAGATACAACTCCTAGTTGATCAGTGACTGTTTCTTCTCTTTCTCCATGTGTCCTTTAGGAAGATTCTCACTTTGAGGTCGAGATGACTCCTAGTTGGTCTTCAATAGACGCGTCCTCTTTTTCCATGCGTCCTTCAGGAAGATACACGACTGATCATTTGCATCCTTTAGCTACAAAATAGCAGATAATTAAATACAATTTAAATACATGTATAATATACTTATGTTTTAATGTTTATATATAATTCTTATGTTTATATTTTGGATATAATTATATTTAAATACTTATATTTATATTCATGGCTATACATATATCTATTGACAAAAAAAAGAGATTAGAATGTATACTTATCTTAGTTATTTTTGTAGGATGGGGACATCACAAGTCGCCCCTGCTTGATATTGCTTGTCCTCAAGCAATCTTCATAAGTCTCTTCTACCTCACTATGGAGTGTATCCTGCCTTAATCTGAGAGGAAGGTTGTAACAATCGTTACAACTAAACTTCCTCAAATCTTCTAGGTATCTCATTTCTTGAGCGTACCCAACCTTAATCTTGAGAGAAAGGTTTCAACAATCGTTACAATTGACTTCCTCAAATCTTCTAGGTACCTCATTTCTTGAGCATACCCAACTTTAATTTGGGAGAAAGGTTGCAACAATCGTTACAACTAAACTTTTTCATATCTTCTAGGTATCTCATTTCTTGAGCGTACCTAACCTTAATCTTAAGAGAAAGGTTGCAACAATTGTTACAACTAACTTCCTCAAATCTTCTAGGTACCTCATTTCTTGAGCATACCCAACTTTAATCTGGGAGAAAGGTTGCAATAATTGTTACAACTAAACTTTCTCAAATCTTCTAGGTATCTCATTTCTTGAGTGTACCCAGTCTTAATCTTGAGAGAAAGGTTGCAACAATCGTTACAACTGACTTCCTCAAATCTTCTAGGTATCTCATTTCTTAAGCATACCCAACTTTAATCTGGGAGAAAGGTTGCAACAATCGTTACAACTAAACTTTCTCAAATCTTCTAGGTATCCCATTCCTGAAGTATACCTAGACTTAATCTGAGAGAAAGGTTGCAACAATCGTTACAACTAAACTTTCTCAAACCTTCTAGGTACCCCATTTCTGGAGCATACCTAGCCTTAATCCGAGAGAAAGGTTGCAACAATTGTTACAACTAAACTTTCTCAAATCTTCTAGGTACCCCATTTCTGGAGCATACCTAGCTTTAATTTGAGAGAAAGGTTGCAACAATCGTTACAATTAAACTTTCTCAAAAATTCCGATTGCTTTTAATAGCCTGAGAAAAGATTGTAACAATTTTTATAGCTAATCCCTTCCTAGGCCTTATGGAAGGTCTTCCTTAATTCTTGTATTTCTGTAACATCATACATTTTTTCTCAAGGATGATTCCCGTGCAGGGAAATTGACTCATTGCTTATATAAGGAATATTACATACAATAGTTAGTTTATCCCTTGTCTTCCGCTTCCCTTTTAGACCTTTTGGTAGGATTTTCTTCATCCGATGCTTCTTCCATTCTATGTAATTGTCCTCTCTTACATCGGTGGTTTTCTTCCCTTGGTTCTTTGCACTTAAAACATCTATTTTTCCTCTTCAATTCTTCCTATAGTTGGATTGCTTCCTTGTTGTTGCAATGGTGTCCCTGTTCCCATGGTTCATGGCAGGAGTAGCATGATATTCTTTTATTATCTCTTCCTTGCTGATCTTGTTTAGGCTGAGATTTGTATGAAGGCTGCTTAGCTTTTTCTTTTGGAGAGCTGGATTCTACCTTGATGGCCCTTTGAATTGCTTCCCCCATGGTTTGGGGCTCCAAGGGATTTACTATGTTCTTGATTGACTCTTTGAGTTCTTCAATGAATGGATAGGTGAGTCTACTTTGAGATAAATTGGGGACCATGACCGCTATTCTTTGGAATTCATTTGCGTACTCTTCCACTGTTCCTTGTTGCCTATGTTTGGTCAGCTCCTTGAAATACCACTCGGGATGCCTTTGGTCGAATCTGTTAATGAGTTTTTGAGTAAACTCACTATAGGTGGTTACATTCCGGTGTCCTTGCGTAATGAGTCAATGGTGCCACCAATCATGGGCTATCCTGGATATGTGTAGGACAGCAAATTTGATGGCATCTTCTTCGATCATGGGGTTGAGGGAGAGATAAGTATTGAGCTTTTGAACACATGATTGAGCAGTGGTCTTCTCGAAACCATCAAAGAAAGGTAATGTCATCTTATTAATCTGAGATCTGAGGTCCTTGCTGGGATGATTCTTCCTTTTGCTTGAGTTGGCTTGAGTTTTGACTTCATAATACTCCTTGAAGGGCACGAGTTTTTGAATTGTTGGGTCTAATGCAGCATACATAAGTGCGATATCTTCTGCATTATATGAGTTTTGTTCTTCCATTTCTTCTATGACATTTTTGTTGGGAAGGAAAGGAGGCATGGTTAGTCTTTGTGAAAAACTTTGAGTCGAATGTTTGTTCTTAGAGTGATTTGATTGTACCTCCTTCCTTGGATTGGCTCTTTCTTGCGTGTGGTGGCTATTTGTGCTTTGAAGAGTTTGAAGGATGAGCTGGTTGGTCCTTTTGAATCTTTCATTGGTTTGCTCCATGAAGTTTTTCAACTCTTGGGCTAGCTGGTTGGCCATGTTTCCCCTTCGATGATAGGTCTGCATTTGTGTGTCCTCCAACAGGTTGGTAGGACCGATGCTCTGATACCACTGTGATAACCACTACTAATTTGATTGATAATTTTTCTCCCTATTGTACCCAAACCAAATTTTTTGCTTCATCAAGGCATTTTGTTTGAAATAGTCTAAACCTTGCTAAAATGATGTCAAATACAGTTTTTGGGCAATATCAAGCATGGAGTTTTGTTAGTCAAAGGCAGTATCCATTGATCAGAACCTGAATCAAAGACTCAGAATGAAGCATTTCATGATGAAGGAGCATTTCACGACGACGATTATACCTTTGTATGGTCATTTTAGTGACCAAGATGAAGATTTCAATGGTTACACAACTTGCCTTGCTGGACACGCATATCATAAGCCTTTTATGGAGGATTATTGGGCAAATTGCGTGGATGACTTCGAGGTTCGCAGACGTAGCTACGGCCGCTTCTCTCTCACAAATTTCTGTTTTCTTGTCAGAAGATGTGGGAGGTTTATCAGATGATGAGGGAGAAGTTCTTCCTTAGTTTTTTAGAGAGCAGGTTGACACACAGCCTTTGCCAACAATTGATTGGTACGCCAAGGAGTACGCAACAGTAAAGGAGAGGTCAAGTAGAGTTATTCAGAACAGTATACTTTACCTCGACAGCAAGAAGACCAGGAGGGCAAGTGTGCCTAGAGCAGAGCCGCCAGTGGTGGAGCCTTCGCTACCTTCTTCGTCAAAACCAAAATAGAAGAAGAGGAGTAACCCTCCTAAGAAAGGTCAAGCGCCAAACAATTCAAAAGGCAAGGCGCTTGCCACTGATACACACATGGACCCTGTCAGACAGCGTATCACAGATCTAGTGTAGAGGCCAGTTCAAAGTCCACCGGTGCCTGAGGTTCAGCCTCAAGTTTCTATACCAGTTTCGGAGTAGTCACCAGCACCAATTCATATTGAATTGGATTTAGACTCCCCATCTCGCAACAGTTCCTCTACATATTCACTCTCGTCACAACCTCCTGTTGCTAGTATAGATCCTTCCAGTAGCATTAGCCGAGATCAGTCTTGGATTGAAAATCAACTGGGAAGGAAGAGGAGGCAGCCATCCTATGTCCTTAACCATTCAGATTTTGATCAGGTTTACAAGAACAAGACAAGAGGATCAAGAACATGGTTCACGTGGAGAGGAATACTGACATGGAGATCGTCGTTGAGACTGCTATACCTCCACAGGGGAAGAGCTTGGACGAGTTGGAATCTCAGGACTTCGAGGTTATCACAGTCAACCTTGGTAAGTATATTATGATTTTAATCATATAGATTTTGTAGTCTTGTGAACAACAGTGAATTTTTGCAAGGTTTCCTTAGTAACAAAATGGACTGTTTACTTATTGATATCAGGCTTAGTATATTAACAGTACCGTGGCAAATGGGCTCTCTAAACATTCAAAATTTATAATCAGAATTCCTATGAACTCAAGGAATGATATGCATTTTGTCTACAGAGGTATTTCAGGTTTACTCCAATCACCACCAAATAAGACCATGCTCAAAAGTTAAGAGTAACTGGGTTGATTTCATAGTCAAACTGTTATGAACTTTTAGAGATTTGCAGACTGAGCCTTTATAGCCGCGATGCTAACTGGATGACAAATTTAACGAGTAACCATCTTAAGATACCTCAAAACTTGGAAGATTTGCAATAGCTTGATGACTTCCATAAATGGTCATATGCCTGATGAAGAAGTAGCCACGATCCTTCCTAGACAGATTGGTGATGAGTCAAGACCTTCAATATGTGTATGTGGGTGCAATGAAGAGGAGAGACATCCAGAGCGTGTTTGCAGTGGCATCGTCGCACTTGTTCTGTTCAATTGGAGGAAGGAGTCCGGTGTCTCCTCGACCCTCAGATTGTCATAGCTAGGCATGTTTTCTTTTTGCAATGACTTAGAATTTCTAGTCATGTGTGTTGGTGTGAATAATTGTCTTGTACCTAGCTTATTCATTCACTAGGTAATTAGGGGACATATTCACATGGTTAAGTTTACTTAGGTAAAAGATTCCTTCTAGAAGTCTTAGTTGGCTTTTCTAGAACTTATCCTATCTAGCTAGGATGTATCATTTCCTAGGTACATCATATTCATTCCTATCTCTCAACCTTGCCCATATAAGCAAGGTATCTCTTGTACATTTGTATTCAAGAAATATCAAACAATCAATCAATCTTGCATTGTGAAGCAAGCTTTCTTGCCATTCTCTCTCTTGTGGAAGTGGTTTTGGTTGCAATTGATCTTGGGGGTGTTGAGGAGTCACCATCAACTCCTACAATGTGTTTCCATTTATCCTCCTCGTATCTTTAATGAATCGGATAGTGAAGAAAATGCGAATTTTAAGCCTATCAAGCTAAAAGATATAAACATCTAATCTCTGCAAATATTTCTTGAACTCTGCAAATTGAATATCTAACTGTGCGATCCAACTGAGGCCACTTTTCTAGTTTTATTTCTAGATTTAATAGTGTCTTCTTTTTGTGTTCCTTGAGATGGAAACATTTTGTACCTTTGATGTTTGATTTTGGGTCAGACTCTGTAATTTGTTCTTGGGCCATAGTTGAAACAATCTGAATTGAGGATAGTCTTTAATGAAGATTTAAATAAGTAATCTTTTCACTCCGCTCTTGAATATCTGGGTTGAATATGTGTGTGTGTCTTTCTCTCCAATTCGAGTCTGCTTAATCTGGAGAATCCTTCATGGGTGTGAAGTCTCTTTCTATCCCACTTAATATGCTTAAGGTAAGCAGATTTTTCTTTAGAGGTGATTGATAACGAGCCAAGTCTCTCTTCTTATATGCCTATTGTAAACAACTTAATCTTAAATCAAGAAGAATGATTTGGAACCAAAACTTGTAATATAAACCTAAAGTCAAGAATTATCATGTCGAGCAAGGGTGAGAGTGCTGACTGCACAGGTGTGCCATTAATAATAAAATCCTTGGCCAAGGTATGATGCTAGATTAAGCATTTGTCAGCTATGAATAACCAGATATACCCCTGGTTAGAGTGATCTTTCTAGTTAGGGGTTACCTATAGTGAAGGATCGACCAGGTGGTATAGGTCCTTGACACCAGGCTTAGAGGCATGATGATATTATGTGATCCTTTGTTGATTACCCTCATGAAGGGTTGGGTTTCTTTAGTTGAAGAAACATAGGAGACCAGTAGGTCTTTGGTTGGGTGGAAAAGCCCTTGATGATATTTCTTTTTCCCTTGGAAACAAAAGAGTTCTGAGCAACATTCCAACAGAAAGCCTTCAAACTGTACTTTCTTGTAACTCTTTCTCTCTCGTAATTTCAGTTATAATTAATTAACTATGTTTATTTCATAGCTGTAATAAATGCTCTTGCATTTCAAAAGCAAAGAAAAGTTAGTTATTGTTCTACTGTGTTTTCAGTTATATGAATACAGTTAGTTGTTTCCTTTTCAGCTGAAATTGAAATTTTAAAAGTTAGTTGAGGAATTGAAGTTTTAAATTGTTTATATTTTCCGTTCTACTTGCAAAGGAAACCCTAGCATGCAAACTAGTTAGTTACATTTTAGTTGAAACTAGTGGTTAGTTTCCATTTTTGAGGAGGACTATCAAAGAGTATTTGGTGAAGTGGCAAAATTTACCAAATGATGATGCTACTTGGGAGGATGAGCAGATTTTGCAGCATCCAGACTTGCGATTGCTTGAGGACAAGCTATCTTGGGGAGGGAGGATTGTAATATCCCCTTCTCGACACTAGTTCTTTTGGTGACTGTTAGCCTATTTCAGAGGCCTATAGGCTAGTCAGAGGTAGAATTACGGTTTCCTATTTTCTAGGAGGTATCTTTTTGAGTTTTATGCTTGTGGGAGTTTGCCAGTATGTCTTCTGGGTCTTTCTGGGTTTTCAGAGAGCTTTAGTGGGGTGTCACATGCATTTTGATCAATGACCATTTCCGGACTTACTATTTTTAGTAAGTTATGATGGCTACCCAGAATGTGCTCAAACGGTGTTTCGAGTCACTATTTTTAGCAGTATACTATTTTTAATAAGTGCTATTTTTGGCAGTAGCTCAACACTTACTATTTTTGGCAGTGCAGTTTTGGCAGAGGCTTCTCCAATTTCCTTGGAGTCAAGAAAGGAAAGTTGATAACATAAGTTTATAATATTTGATATTTCTAATGTGCTTTTTGGTCCCCATGCCTAGGCTCATCGACTTAAGTTGTTTTTAAGTTATGGTCTCTCTTTTGGATGTCCAAGTTGGATAAATTATTGCTTTTTATAAAGTTGAAATTGCTAGGTCATGTTGGTTGCCCAAGGTCTTGGTCAAAGATGGACTTAATAGATTATTATATTTCTCCTCATGAGGGCGTCCCTTTTTGGAGGGAATTGGAGATTTGAATTTCTGGGGATTGAAGCTTATAAATAGAACCCTTTCTCCCTCTCATTTGGTATCCATTTTTCTATCATAAGAAAGTGTTGCCGAAATTGGTTCAGACTCTCGCGTCGAGGTTGAGACGCCTCCTAGTTCTTCTTTAGTTTCGAGTTTGAGAGACAACTGCGAGTTGATCAATGATTGCTTCTTCTCTTAGTGGTTGTAGATTGAGCTTCATTGGTGATGGCTTCTTTTGTGTTTTCACTTTGGTGTCGCTTTGATTTTTTCTAGTGACTTTTTTGGGTGTGTTCATTTGCTGTTTGGAGTTTTTGGAGTGTTATTTCAGTCCACTGCATACCCATGTTCATGCTTGTATTGTTCTAGAGACTGAGACTTGACAAAATTTTGTGGGTATTGGTGAAATATGCTAACCAATTTTTTCGATAAATTAACACATCACAACCAACACTTAGCCAACTTGATTAGCGTTAGCTCCAAATAGAAAAACCAAACTTGAAAGAACTACTCAACGTCAAGAATGTGCACTCAAGATCCCACTAAGGGCGAGGTGCTAACATATGACGGAGTGTTTAATTGAAAGCTAGAAATTAATAGGCGGATAACCAGCCATGAAGAGCATTTCCACGCTACTACCAAACAGTGGGGGGAAAAGATTACAATTAAAACAATTCATCCGCTGCGGTGGGCATCCACAGAGTTGTGGGGATTTACCACTATGAAAGTGGGTACAAGAGTGTTACAATCAAATTTTCCACACTGGCGGTAAACCATCCAGGGGTACTTATGTGAGAAGAATAAGAATTAATTGTAGCAATTAAACTGGAACAGTACTACTGTTTACAGTTTGTACAAATAAGAAATAAGCTGCAAATTACAAAGAATTACAATAGTCTTCAAACACATGAGTAATAGATGATCCCTTACAATTATTTAACTCTCTAACTGCTGATAATGAATAAAAAATCAGAACTACTAAAGTCTGATACAAAAAATAGAAAACTGGAAATGTCAATCAGCAACTGTGAAAACCAAAAAAAATTCATAACTCACTCATTTCACCTCCAAATCGAATGAGACCAAGTGCAATGGATTGCTAGAAGGTAGGCGACCAAGCTGAGATGAAGAAACAGCTTCAAAGAACTCCTGTTAATTTTGCACGAATCCCAAAGCACTTCTAGAAAAGTACGACCCTCCTTGAAGGGGCGATTTCTCTTTAAAAATCAAGTTCTCAATCATAAAATCCAAAAATTGGCATGAAGGGGCACCCTTGAACAGCAATTAGAATGATGAAATGCCCAGAACCAATTTCAAACTGGAAATAAAGTTATAACTTGAAATCACCTTCAGCTGTAGATGGAACAGCAAAACCAAAATTGATAAATCTTCAAAATTTCTTCACAATTGAGCTCAATCTGCTAGTTTGGATGAGAAGCAGCGAATTCCAACTAGATGTTGTATTTCAAACATGAAACTGGATAATTGGCTAGGAGGTAGCATCCTCGAAGCAAGATTTCATTTGTCATTCCGACAGCATAATAGTATGATAACATGAATGGATACCAATGCTGGAACAAAGCCTTCATTTAGAAGAGTAGAAGACTCTTCAATCCCTCAAGAAAAGACGCCAACAGTCACAGAGTCTTTTCAAATTTCCAGAAACCTTTCAGCTTCTCAAAAAGGCATCCACTTTACAAGGCAATATAAAATCTTTATTTTAAAATAATAATTCCTTCAAAAAGACGTCCACTTTATTTCCCAAGGCTTTTATCTTTATTAATAATTAAATCACCTTTATGATAGCATACCCCTTCCAAGTCCCCCTTTTAAACACAACTTAAGTTGCCTTACTAGGCCAAGGGGGTCAACTGCAATTTAAAACCTCAACGCCTTTATTCAACATAAAAATGCCTTAAGAGGTCAGACATGAACTGCAAATAAATGCTCCAACTGGAAATGAAGTATTGAAAGCTGACAAACTCCATACCTCCTACTTATCAAACTCCATACTGCTTAAAATAGAATTTACTATAAATAGTAAACTCTAAGAAAATGCCAAAGAACCCCAGAACAGGAAACCCTAATTTTACCTCACAAATGCCTACAGGCTTCCGGAATAGGCTGATGAGTGTCAGAACAGATTACTGATGAGAAGGGGACATTACAGTCCGCCCTCCTCGAAATTGCTTGTCCTCAAGCAACTGAAAAGATGGATGCAACAAAATCTGTTCTCCTTCCCACGTGGCATCTTCAATAGGCAAATTCCTCCATTTAACCAAGTATTCTTTGATTGTCCTTCTCCTCAAAGAACGCTCTCTAGTATCAAGGATTTTTTCAGGAATCAACACCAACTGACCTTCCTCATCCAATGGAGGTAATTTTGAAGTAGCCACCACATTGTGTCCAATTGCTTTCTTGAGGCGTGACACATGAAAGACATTATGCACTTTGCTTTCAGCTGGAAGCGCCAACTCATAAGCAACTTCACCAATCCTCTTGGTGATTTTGAAAGGACCATAAAAACGTGGCTTCAACTTTTCTGCACCACTTTTCTTGAGAGAAGATTGTCTATATGGCTGAAGCCTCAAGTAAACCATGTCCCCAACCTCAAAATACCTCTCAACACGCTGCTGATCAGTGTATAACTTCTGCTGATTTTGAGCTTGTTGCAGATTTTCCTTGAGAGATTTCAAGATGTCTTGGCTCTGTTGTAACATATCATGTGCTTGTGGAGCTCTACTATCACCAAACACTAAATCAAGAAAATTAGTAGCTTCATAACCATAAAGAGCCATGAAAGGTGACATCTTAATTGACATGTGATAAGAAGAGTTATAACAATACTCTCCTAAATGAAGCCATTTAATCCAAGCTCTTTGCTGTCCTGAAACATAGTTTCTTAGGTAGCCCTCTAACCATTTGTTAACAATTTCTGATTGCCCATCTGTTTGTGGGTGATAACTAGTGCTTGGAGTAAGCACTGTCCCACTCAATCTGAAGATTTCTTGCCAAAAAACACTTAGGAACTTGCTGTCCTTATCACTGACAATAGTTTTAGGCAATCCATGCAAATGAAAAACCTCTCTGAAAAACAACTCAGCCACTTGAGCTGCTGTAAATGAAGTAGTGACAGCAAAGAAATGAGCAAATTTTGTTAGTCTATCAACCACAACAAAAATACAATCACGTCCTTGCACCTTGGGCAACCCCGTGATGAAATCCATGGCAATACTTTCCCATTTCTGATTCGGAATGGGCAAGGGCTGTAGTAGACCAGCTGGATAAGAGTGTTCATTTTTATTTCTTTGACAAATCGGACACTCTCTAATGTAGTTCAAGACTTCTTCTTTCAACCCTTTCCAAGTGAATCTTTCACGAATCTGCTTATAAGTCTTGAAAATCCCTTGATGACCAGCAAGGGGAACATCATGAAAAGATTGTAGAATCTTCTTTTTAAGCTTAGATTCTTGCACTAAAAAGATTCTATCTTTATAGTAAATTATCCCATCAACCAACTTATACCTTTCATCAACCAAATGACCTTCTAGCAAGCTGGTTGCAAACTGATTTTTAACATAATCAGCAGCAATTAACTCCTTCCAATCTGTTGATAACTCACAAAGTGATTGCAAATGAGGCCTTCTTGAAAGAGCATCAGCCACTATATTATTTTTCCCTTTGACATATTCAATGTCAAAGTCATACGCTTGGAGCTTACTTACCCACTTCTGCTGCCTTTCATTCAAATCCTTTTGGCGCATGAAATGTTTAAGACGATTGTGGTCAGTCTTAACAACAAATTTACTTCCCACCAAGTATTGACGGAATTTAGACAAAGCATGCATGATAGCAAGCATCTCTTTGTCATAAATGGAGTAAGTTTCTTCTGCTCCTCTCAACTTCCGGCTTTCGAAGACAATGGGATATTTGTCTTGCATTAGCACAGCTCCAACACCTTCACCTGAAGCATCACACTGTAATTCAAAAGATTTTGTAAAATCCGGAAGAGCCAACACTGGACATGTACTCATGATTTGCTTAAACTTATCAAAAACTTCTTGTGCCTTCTTAGTCCAAAGAAAAACTCCTTTCTTTGTAAGATCTGTGAGAGGTGCTGCTTGATGAGAATATCCTTTCACAAATCTTCTATAGAATCCACATAACCCTAAAAATCCTCTCAAATGAGAAATATTCTTTGGAGTTGGCCAATCAAGAATGGCTCTTATCTTTTCAGGATCAACTTTCACACCCTTTGAACTGATAATGTGGCCAAGATATAAGAGTTCTGTTATCCCGAACTCACACTTTGATTGTTTGGCGAACAAACATTCTGCCTCTAAAATACTAAGCACTTCTTCCAAATGCTTAAGGTGCTCTTCCCATGACTTACTGAAAATGAGAATGTCGTCGAAGAAGACGAGCACATACTTTCTCAACTGCTGTCTAAAAATCTTGTTCATACAAGATTGGAATGTAGCTGGAGCATTTGTCAAACCAAAAGGCATGACAAGAAATTAAAAATGCCCAAAATGGCATCTAAATGTTGTCTTCTCTATATCCGCCTCCCTCATTCTGATTTGATGATAGCCTGAACGAAGATCAATCTTCGAGAAGAACATAGCCCCATGGAGCTCATCAATAAGCTCATCAATCCTAGGGATAAGATATCTATTCTTAATGGTCTTCTAATTCAATGCGCGGTAGTCAACACACATACGCATTGTGCCATCTTTCTTTTTGACCAGCACCACTGCAGAAGCGAAAGGACTCTTGCTTGGTCTAATGAAACCACTCTCCAAAAGCTCCTTGATGGCTTTTTCAATCTCATCTTTCTGTTTCTTTGGATAACGGCAAGGTGTAGTCATGACAGGCTTTGCTCCTTCTTCTAACTCAATTACATGCTCGGAACCTCTTTCAGGAGGTCTTCCAGGAGGTAGGCTTCCAAAGACTTTGCTCTTCTTTGAAAGTAAGGCTTGAATATCAGGGTGATATTGCCTTTTCTCCTCCATTGGATCAGCTGGTAGAACCAAACATTCAGCAGCCCATTCAACCTGATCGTGACGGATCAGCCTTTCCATCCTCTTCAAAGACACAATTCGAGGGGCCCCCATTTGACATTCCTCTTAGGACAACCTTCCTTCCATTAGACTGAAATTTAAGCTCCATAGTTTGCAAATTCAATGTGATCTCACCAAGAGATCGCAGCCATTGTATGCCCAACACAACATCAATGTCTCCAATTCCCACCACATAAAAATCATCTTTAATCTCGTGATTGCCTAGTTGCATAGAGAGGTTAGGAATCCTCCTCGTGCAAGACATAGTAAAACCATCTTCAACCATTACCTTGAAACCATCAAATTCCTCAGTTTTCAAACCTTTTCTAGCAACTAATCCTTCATCAATAAAATTGTGAGTTGCTCCGGTATCAATTAGAGCAACTATCCTTTGTGAATTCACAACTCCATGAACCCGAAAGGACTCATTTTTTTGAAAACTTGATAGTTGTGCAAAAGCACTACCATCTCCCACCTCATCGGACTTCTCTTCTGGCTCTTCTTCACCTTCACTACCTGCTGATTTGTATTGCTGATCAGACGAATCAGATTTTGATTCAAAATCAGAATAGCCCTCCATTCGATTTGCTTTGCCTTTTCCATAACAACGGTGACCCTTAACCCAAGGTTCACGGCAAGTATAACAAACTCCATCTTTTCTAAGCTGTTCTTTGAGCTCTTCTGACAACCTTGGTGGAAACTTCTTGGGCAGATTTGAAGAATGTTTTTTATCTTTCTTATGGTTGAATGATTTTGAATGAAACTTAGGCCTTGGGGCTGCTAACTCCATGCTCCTAGCTTTTTTGATAGCTTCGTCTAACGTTGGTGGATCAAAAGCTTTGACCCAACCCTTCAAGGGCTCCATTAAACCTTCAGCAAAAAGAACCACAAGTCTTCTTTCAGTAATATTAGGCACCATTACTGACAACCTCTGAAAATCAGCCACATAGTTTTCTAAAGATCCTTGCTGTTTCAATTGTGCCAATTCTTTGAATCTCAATTCTGGATCCTTAGTATCAAATCACTCGATCAGCTTGTTGGTAAACTCATCATATGCACGAATGAGGTTATGGCCAAGAGTGACCAAACCATGAGTCCACCATTCGTGAGCTATTCCATCCAAATGCAAAGTAGCAAACTTTATAGCATCTCCTTCTGGCATGGGTCTGAGAGAAAGATAATTATGTAGTTTCTGCACCCAAGATCTGGTTGTGCACTTATTACTACCATCAAAATGCTCCATAGTAATTTTTCCCAATTCTTGGTAGAAATCATTTCTAGGTGCCATAGGAGGACGTTGCTCATTCCTCCCTCCATTTCTCCGACTCCTTTGATTCATGAATTGATCAAAGGTCCAAGTACCTCTCAAGTCAAGAGGTAAAGAAACGTACTGCATGTAAGCTTGACGTGCATCATCAGCAAAGTTTGGTGCAGCCTCAACCGGTTGTTGCTCTTCCACAGTCGTGAAGACGGGAAAAAGAGGTTTAGAGGATGACCCACTAGGAATTGCGGCATGCTGACCCACAACTCTGTTTCTGGTATTCAGCTCAGGAATGCCATTATTGTTATTCCCATTAACTCCACTGCTTTCTCCAGTTGAGTTATTTTGGGCCTGAATGATATTCTGAGCTGCTTGCTTATCCAACTTGGACAATAAACGGGACATCATGCCTATCATCTCGTCAAACTTCTTCTCAACTCTGTCCCTCTCTTCATTATCTTTTCTTACACTGTCTGACATTATTTCAATTGTGTGTTCAACTTCTTCCACTGACTTTTCTGAACCTTCCACTGTTTTGCCAAGATCTCTTAAGACTCATGAGAAAGTCTCTGCCTCTGGAACAGACGGAAACTGATGCGGAATTCTAGCCTGACTTCTGGTGTATGGCCTAGTGTCTCTTTCACTCATCAGATAACCAACTGCAAACTGCCACAGGATGGCAGGGTCTTCTGCTCTGATACCACTGAAATATGCTAACCAATTTTTTCGATAAATTAACACATCACAACCAGCACTTAGCCAACTTGATTAGCGTTAGCTCCAAATAGAAAAACCAAACTTGAAAGAACTACTCAACGTCAAGAATGTGCACTCAAGATCCCACTAAGGGCGAGGTGCTAACATATGACGAAGTGTTTAATTGAAAGCTAGAAATTAATAGGTGGATAACTAGCCATGAAGAGCATTTCCACGCTACCACCAAACAGTGGGGGGAAAAGATTACAATTAAAACAATTCATCCGCTGTGGCGGGCATCCACAGAGTTGTGGGGATTCACCACTATGAAAGTGGGTACAAGAGTGTTACAATCAAATTTTCCACACTGGCGGTAAACCATCCAGGGGTACTTATGTGAGAAGAATAAGAATTAATTGCAGCAATTAAACTGGAACAGTATTACTGTTTACAGTTTGTACAAATAAGAAATAAGCCGCAAATTACAAAGAATTACAATAATCTTCAAACACATGAGTAATAGATGATCCCTTACAATTATTTAACTCTCTAACTGCTGATAATGAATAAAAAATCAGAACTACTAAAGTCTGATACAAAAAATAGAAAACTGGAAATGTCAATCAGCAACTGTGAAAACCAAAAAAAATTCATAACTCACTCATTTCACCTCCAAATCGAATGAGACCAAGTGCAATGGATTGCTAGAAGGTAGGCGACCAAGCTGAGATGAAGAAACAGCTTCAAAGAACTCCTGTTAATTTTGCACGAATCCCAAAGCACTTCCAGAAAAGTACGACCCTCCTTGAAGGGGCGATTTCTCTTTAAAAATCAAGTTCTCAATAATAAAATCCAAGAATTGGCATGAAGGGGCGCCCTTGAACAACAAATACAATGGTAAAATGCCCAGAACCAATTTCAAACTGGAAATAAAGTTATAACTTGAAATCACCTTCAGCTGTAGATGAAACAGCAAAACCAAAATTGATAAATCTTCAAAATTTCTTCACAATTGAGCTCAATCTGCTAGTCTGGATGAGAAGCAGCAAATTCCAACTAGATGTATTTCAAACATAAAATTGGATAATTGGCTAGGAGGTAGCATCCTCGAAGCAAGATTTCATTTGTCATTCCGACAGCATAACAGTATGATAATATGAAATGGATGCCAATGCTGGAATAAAGTCTTCATTTTTATAGAAGAGTAGAAGACTCTTCAATTCCTCAAGAAAAGACGCCAACAGTCACAGAGACTCTTCAAATTTCCAAAGAACCATTTAGCTTCTCAAAAATGCGTCCACTTTACAAGGCAATATAAAAATCTTTATTTTAAAATATTAACTCCTTCAAAAAGGTGTCCACTTTATTTCTCAAGGCTTTTGTCTTTATTAAAAATTAAATCATCTTTATGAAAGCATACTCCTTCCAAGTCCCCCTTTTAAACACAACTTAAGTTGTCTTACTAGGCCAAGGGGGTTAACTGCAATTTAAAACCTTAACGCCTTTATTCAACATAAAAATGCCTTAAGAGGTTAGACATGAACTGTAAATAAATGCTCCAACTGAAAATGAAGTACTGAAAGTTGACAAACTCCATACTGCTTAAAATAGAATTTACTATAAATAGTAAACTCTTAAGAAGATGCCAAAGAACCCCAGAACAGGAAACCCTAATTTTACCTCACACACGCCTACAGGCTTCCGGAATAGGTTGATGAGTGTCAGAACAGATTACTGATGAGAAGGGGACATTACAATTGGCTCATTGTGTTGTGTAAGAGAGCAAGTGTCTCTCAACCCGACCACTCGCTGATAATGCTAAATTTTTGTTTGTTTTTTGTATTTTTGATTTTTTTGTGGTTTTTTGCAATAAAAGACAAATTGCGATTTTTGCAAAGAAATGCTTGGAAAAATAATATAAAATACCAGATGCTTAAAAATTACAGAATATAGCTTAGATCTCGATGCTAGATGATTTATTAATCTTCCTGAATGATTACAACTGCGATATTCAAACATTCAGACAAAAAGGCAAGCTATTTATTGAGAACCTGAATAAGCTTGCAGGCTCCAGAAAAGAAGCCTGAGATGGTACGGCTGAAAGGAAATGTGCAATCTCCTTCCTCGAAATTGTTGTAGTGGCTCCAAAAACCCTAGGCGTCCAACTTGAAGAAGTCAGAAGATGAAAAAGCAAGGCGATTTGATCTGGAGGAGAGGTATGGCCTTTGCTGCAGCAGAAGTACAGCTTGTACCAGCAAATAAGAAATCCGTACTTTCTTGGGAAGTGTGCCAAATGATCAAGAGATAGTTGCCACTGAATATGAACCCCTTCTGGAGAAGTTCGACCCAAATCCTGGATAAAGAATCTTCACAATAAGCTCTGTATGACTTTTGAATGAAGTCACCCTGTTGACAATCTTCAACTAGTATTGCACAGTCTCAGTATGCCTGATTATGAAGAGGGAACGTTCTTGAAAACCTGATGATTTGCAGAAACCCTTGTTTGTCAAACCCCGATGCTCTCAGAGAGAAATAAAGACAAATTAGAATAATCAACATAATGATATCGATTTGCCTTGAAGAAATATATAACTTCTCTCAAAAAGTCGACCCTTCACAAAAATCAGCTCATTTGCATTTAATAATATAATAATTTGCTCTTTTGAAATACTTAGGCCAATCATTAATAAATGGCGTCCTTTTTATTAATGAGTATTAAACTCATTAAATATTAAAATTTCTCTGTCATTATAAAGTATTAAAATACTTTATAATTCGCCATTTTAATAATAACTTTAATATTTCATTAAAATGACTTTATATTATAAAGTCAAATTAATAATCTCTTTAATTATTATTAAATACTCTAATAATCCCTGTTTGCTCATCAAATCATCAAATCGGGTCGAAACTGAGCTGACCAATTGAATCAGGTGCCCTGCCAAAAATAGCAACTCCTGCCTGCCTGGCTTACTATAAATAATAAGTACCTCTAAATCACTTTGTAAGTGTCTGCAAAGGCCCAAACCTGAATCAACTATTGGAGTGATGTTCCCAAACGCTGGATAACTGCCACAAGTGATCCTCTAAACACTTTTGCCAGCCTACGAGGATTTGAATGATAGGCTAACCTCAGAAATAACTGTATTGCCTAGGAAGGGGACATTACATGTTGCTTGCTTCTGAGCCCCCCTTTGCCTGGAATCTTGGATTTTTTGAAGGAGTATTTGATTTTTGATGCTGGTCGCCCTCCTCAAGGGGTTGTACGTCGTTGTCTTGGGTGCATTGGGAAACGTGCCATCCATTTGCAGACTATTTTGTGGCGGCTTGCTATTGGGAGTTGGATGTTTAGCTTCTTTGCTTCATTTGTCACTAATTTGATGTCATTCAGCGTTGTGGTTGAGGAGTTACAAGCATTTGAGGTTGCTGGTTGGAGTTCATTCATGTTGTATTTCCATATCAGACTGCTGCTCCTTCATATCAAACCTGGTAATTTCAGTATTTCATCATAATATTTTGATGCCTAGTCATTGTAATATCATTGAGATGGTTTCCTAATGCTTGGGCTTTTAGTTTGGTTCTCTCATATTGTATTGAATCTAACGCCATATTGTAACACTGATTTAGTAGTACTAATCATCTTTCTCTTTCAGTATTTTGTATTTCACTCCCACTGAATAAGTGGTTGAGTTTTTTTTTACTTTCTATTGCCCACCGAAAAGTGGAAGTGGTTGGCTATGCCGCCAAGTGCTTTGCTTTCATTTACTTTCTATTAGCTTGCTGAAAAGTGGAAGAGGCTGGCTTGGCGCCTAGTATTTACATTTTCTCTATTGGCTGGCTTGCCGCCAATAACTCTTGTACTTCCAACATTTTCAATATTTTAATTAGATCTGCTTACATCGTATGCTCTCACCTTGCCCACTCTGGGATCTGGGTGATCAAAAAGTGAAGGGTTACTTCTAGTTTGCTTATGCTAATGCTAATGGGTGAAGTTTATGTGAAAAGTTTGGGAAAAAACTAAGGGGGTTATTTCATTTTATAACCTATACAAAAATGAGGTCATTTAGGTGCATTTGAGGCAACTTGTTGCACTTTTTTGTGTGAATGGCTTGAAATGTGCTCAACTTTTTGTGTGAATGGCTTGAAATGTGCTCGATTTGTTCTCACACCTTGAAGTGCTACATTGCTCAAACAAAATGCAAATGGCAAGGGTTAAGAGATTTAGGTGTTTTTGCATTAGAATATTCCCACCACAAATTTGCAAGGACGACATATATGACTTTGTAAGTAACTTAGTAAACTTAATGTAAACTAAATTTAAACATATTAAACTGAATTAATTTGTTTTTTTAGCTCGCTGTAGAGTCATTCTTTTTTGAATGCATAGAGGTGATGAAAATAAGCCCCCCTTATGGCTTTGTAAATGCGCAATTCGTCCATAATTATATCTCGAAGGCTTTCATTACTGATTATACTCTCTTTGCATTTGTTGAGGCCATTCATAACCTCCTCATTAACCTTGAGGGAATTGAAGAAGAAAAACTTTGGATTCAAGTAATGGGCAGCAACATGAATGTGTTAGTGAAGTTGTTGGTTCCACCATCGATCAATAATATGATCCAAATAGTTTTGTATATTCTTTTCTTTGACCCATAGAAACTTTGGATGGCCTCCTTGGCCTTGTCAATGGTTTCATACAGATAGCCCATTGAATTCTTCTCCCCATACACCAATTGTAGAACCCTAACCAAAGGTTTTGACACAAAAAACAAAATATTGCAGAAAATAAAAATCATTGATTTTGAATGATAATTAAAAAAAGTAAATGATAATCAGAAAAACTACTTATGGAATAACAATTTGATTATTTTGTAAGTTTGAAAAAATTAAGATTAAAGTTACCTTGAGGATCTCATCCATGCTCTTGGTAAATAGATAATAAAGAAAATGCTGTTAACAACCCTTTTCCCTTTAAATTTCCTCAAGGAAGGAGACCATACTCACATAAAGCTCACAAGTATTTGTAATTCGATTTTTGTCTAAGATCGGACGACGACTTTGCTTGTGGGCAAAGTTATGGCTAAGCTAGTAGAAATAGGTTCACTTCTAGTGGAAAGTTTGAGTTGTGAAAGTGTTGTTATCTAATGCCATGTTTGAAGCAAAGCAAATACATGACAATTGCATAAAGTTTTTTTTCCTATATGCATTGATGTTGTATGTGTGTACGATATCATATAAAGGCTATGACAGGAAGTAGAGTTTGGTGATTAGGCTGTCAGAGGATGCATACACTTGATTTGCCGATGTGCCTTGGAGAGGTACAACCGATTGTAATGGTGGTTCTGTAAGGCTGTATATGTAGACTTGTAACAAATTGTATTTTGTATATTGAGTTGGAAATCCCCTTTGCCTAAACTATCTATAGAGCTTGTACTTAGGCTTTGATACCACTGAAGTTCCTTAGCCAAATGTACACAGCATTTTATTTTATTTGCAACTCTGGCAGATTTGGTTACTTGAGCATTCCATCAAACAGTTCATATGCTCACTAGTTAATAGTTTCTGACTGTAGTGTTTTATGATATTCTTTGGAGTACGCTATCAACATTTAAACATCTATATGTTTAACTTGATATCAATTAACTCATGACAGTAATGTGGAAGATAAATTTGTAACAAATATTGATGGAAAATATTAAATAATATATGATAGTCTTCTGTAATTAAAGTACAGATTACAGGAATATCTCATGCACTATCTGACCTGACAAACAACAGAGGAGCGTTCTGTAATGATGGCTTCCTTTTATTTTTGGCTCCAGCGATCGATAGTAAAGCATCCAGATGTTATTATCGGTTCTCCTATGAATGTCACCTGCCTTTGAAATCATACAACGACCTTCATATATGTGACCACTTTATAGTAGGTACTATATATATATATACACCCCCTTTTTTTGATTGGCTATGTTGTTGCATTGGAGTCTCTGAGCCACGTAGGATTTGATTAAAGTTTCAAACTCCTTTTTAACCCCGTTGAATTGTATGGCCTGCCTAATATTTTAGGCTGCAATGATTCTTATTGGCAGCGGATTGTGCATATATCAGGTTTATGTGTTTAGGTTGATATAGTCAGCTTGGATTCTGCTGCTCACTCCTGAGTATGCCACGACCACTCCTGAGTTCCCTTTGTAAAATTGATATCGATTGATTTGTTCAAGGCTGCGCGGCCTTATAGACTCTGGCATTGGGTTTAAAATAAACTCTAGCTACTAACGTTGCCACCTCTTACCCATTTAATGAAACTCAAGCCCTACAGCTCCCTTAGGCTTAGTCGACTCTTTAATGAGCTCCAAACTGTATGATACTAGTGACTGAAGCAGAGTGACTAGAATAAAGATGCAATAATAAACAATGCAATATGCTTAACTACTCCATTGAGATTCTTCAAACCATTCAAACTCCAAAATTTGTCTTTAAAAAAGATTTCACAAATTTCAATAATCTTCCAAACTGATCAATGAAGCTCAGCGAATTCCGAAATGAATCCACTAATAGATGGTATTGGGTTTCCGTCCAATCCCCCTGAAAACCCAAGGGTTTCTGTCCTCAAACTTGCTGAACCTGCAAAACAAGCTCTACAAATTCTCCCCATATTTTTTTCCCAAAAGATGATAATAATCTTCTTTCATCACCTTTTATTTTTTAATTATATTTTGCCTTCTCTAAAGTTACTTATTTAATAATTTATCAATAAGCTATTATAAGTCACTTTAATAAAGTAAAACCAATAAATTAAATATTGTCATGTCCCCAATTTTGCGGGCAAAGTAACTTAAATGGAAAGGTTAAATAAATTAATTTACTTTTAAAAAAGAGAATTCTCAAATAAATTGAAATATTAAGTTTAAAAAAGAAAAGAATGAGAATTCCAACAGTCACTAGGAGTTACGAGGAGTACAATAAAAGAATTGAAGGAGTTCATTTCAGCAGGTGGGATTTGGTTTTGGTAACAGGATTTGGATGGATATTTTTCAGAACTTTGTAAGGACAGGATTCTCTTCTCACAGAGAATATCATCTCCGGAATTGAAAGATATTCCTTGGATGATTTGTTGATAGTCCTACTCAGGGGCTGTGCTGGTGTTATAGCAGAAGAATTTCAATTGAAGTTTATGTCAGAGTGCTGAATACAGATATACAATAATGGGTTTGATATTTGGAACGGTATTTTACATCCATATTGAAAATTAAGTCGGTGACTTTGATATAGCTGTCCCATTTCGGGAATAACTGATTTGTTCTTTATGATCGATTGTTTTTGAATGAGCTTTTGGCTATTGATTAATTTACCTTCCTCTAGCCATCACAATCAGGTTTGCATTTACAGAGAATAAAATATTGTGAAGTTTGGAATTAAAATATTAAGCCGTACATGAACAGCTGGCCGTACATCCTTGCCTAGGCCGTACTGGTGATTGGAGCAGTAAGGGAAATATGATGCATATTTTATTATGGGTATTTTGTGTTTGATATCAACCTGCCTGGGCGACCAGATTAGAGTCGTTTAATATTTTCTTGAAGTTGCTTGGTTTTTATTTGGTGAAGTCGTATCTTTCCAGCACCGTATGGCAGTCTACTTGCTGTTATTGCATTGTCTTGATTATGGGAACTTATTGTGCTTTCTGTGTCTATTGTGTGGCAATTAGGACCCCTAGGAAATCTTGTAAATGAAGATATAAAGAAGGAAACTGGTTTTTGAACATTTGTTATGCCTTTCTGACTGGTGCGGGATGATTGATACTGCTGCGTGAGTTTTCAAAAGGTAATTTCTGGTCCGAGGTTACAGCAAAGGAGTCGTCTAATTTCCAAGTGCACAGAGAATGATGTAGGCGAACTCTATAATAGACGTAGATGCTATTTGACATTCTAGGGAGGCATCGATTAAGTAATTTATATATTCATGGAGTTTCTTAAAAGGCCCATTTTGTCTCTTTCTCATATGCAAGGAATTCCAGTCAGAATTGAGTTGATAGCACGGGAATACCAAGCGATTATTGTTTGTATAGGAGAGTTGATGCTAATCCATAGCAGGAGAAGCCGCTTTGTCTAGGCTCGATTCTTTAATAGAATTCTATATAAATTTCTAGATGGTTTGAAGAGTCGCATCATTGTGATATTTGAAGTGATGGCCAAGACTCGTGGGAGTTGAATAATCCTTGGCGTTGCCAAACTCCTATCGGCCGCTTCATTATCGGGAGCTTCTTGTTTGTTTATTGTGTTTATGAATTAGACGCCAGAGTATCCTCTTTCTCGCCACATAGAGAATGGACGGGACTTTGCAAAAGAATATTTGAATTTACATTTGTTGATATCGGTTCCATGTGTCATTGGCGGAAGAAGTAAATTGAAGAGGAGTATTATTATTGAAGGAAAAAATAATAGGAAATCGGGCTAAGAAATGTCATCGGACTCATTCTATACCCAGTGCCATAGACGTATAGTTTGCATTGGTCTTCAAGAGAACCGTCATCTTACAGAGTATGCAATTAAATAATCAGCAGCACATGGTGTTGAGTTAGACATCGGGCAATTTATAAAAGTGCAAGATTCCTGATAGCTTCAGGCTTACTATCTAATCACCTTTTGAAGGAGCCGCTACATTATTCCAAGCATTGAAGGCGCTGCATATCCTCTATTCACTGCCATCCTTGCCCTTGGAATCGTATTACCAAACTACAGCAGCATAGACAAGGAGGATTGCGTTAAATATAAGATTTATAGTTGAAGGTATCATGTTGAGAGCAAAGGATTTATAGCATCTCAACGGCTGCATCTGTATGCATGAAGAGTCGTTTATCTCTCAGGTCTGTATCTTTCTTTAATTCTGTAAGTTGTATTTCCTGTGAGAAGGCAGTTTCCAACTGCAGCATTCAATAATATGAGGACAGAGGTTTTCAGATTGTATAATTTGTGGCTGATATTGAATGGTAATGTTTGAATATGGCTTAGTGGATAAAACCCTGTTGTGTATGTATGACATCAAATAGTTATCTATCTCTGGAAATAATCAGAAGATAAGCTCAGACTGCAGAGTATAATCTGTTTGACAAAATGCCTGAACACTAGAGTTGGTAGAAAATCGAAAAAAATTGTATGACAAACTAGGCTGCTCATTACAAATATAAATGTTCCAAAAGTGACTTAGGACAATTTAATCCTTAATTATTTAAATTACTCCCTTAATTTCTTCACCTTAGCTTATGGGAATAAAATAAGCTAGTGGACTCTGCTGGGTGATCACTCGGTAAAAGAGGACATTAAAGCTGTATATGTAGACTTGTAACAAATTGTATTTCGTATATTGAGTTGGAAACACCCTTTGCCTAAACTATGTATAGAGCTTGTAGTTATACATTGGCCATTGGCTAGGCCTGAAAATAGAAGGCTGATAGATGTCATCCACATAAGGTGTGTTTTACATGTGGATGAGTGGCTGACAGATGTTATTTTCGTATGTTGTTAGTTGAATGGCTCTATCATGTGGCTGTGTGTGTTTTCACATGTTTGAAGTGTATGCTACTGAACTAGCTTGCTAAAGCAAACACCACTTATGTGCAAGTTGTCCATATTCTGGAACAATATTGTAGGATTTGTCTATGTTGTTGTCAAAGCTTTGAATGTAGACCCCTAAAGTTGTATGATGTGATGAAGAAGTGCATGTGCGATTGTCTTGCGTAGAATTTTGTGGCACTATTTTAACAAGTGCTTGCATGAATGTGCACAAAGCCATTTTGCTAGAAGGATCTTCATGTGCAATGCAACTTGATGTGAAATGTGTATGGGTGCATATTGCAACATGAGATGTGTTGAATTTGAGCCATTGGGCAGAAGTGCATGATGTGAGAAATTGGGGAGAAGTGTGTGACGTGTGTAATTGTGCACAAATCATCTACCCTTTCTTATAGAGCAATGGTGTCCATTGTGTTTGTTGTGCAACTGAAGAACTTAGCTAATGTAGATTTGAAACACCATTGGCCATGTTGAACCATTGTGTAGTTGTATCCACACTTCATTGTTTCCTATAGAGCAATGCCCTCATTATGCTGGGAACACTTGGAGGTACTAGTGCAAAAAGTGGGACTTGTGTCATTGGGGCTGTTAGTGTAGAAAGTGGGATTGCTTGTGCGTGGGGTATAACTTGATGATGCTCGTGCTTGCTGATGACTTGCAGATGTGAAGCTGAAAAGATTTTATGAAGCTCAATAGTTAGTGAAAATCCGAAGTTGTACTTGTACCTAGGAACCAATGTAAATTTATCTACAAAAATGTAAGGTGTCACTATTGTGGTAAGATGGGTCAGCCAAATAAAGATTGTAGGAAGAGAATATGACTCGAAAATAGGAAGCAAAATTCCAAGAGAAACAAAACTTGAGGGTGAAAATGATGAATATGACAGTTTTTTTTCAACATTAAAATGATATTATGTGGTGTTTTTTTTCTGGTTCCAGTAAGCATGTGATTAGCAGGAAGAATTGGTTTGTATCTTTTGTTGCGGGCAATACTCTAGATGAA
Source organism: Sequoia sempervirens (assembly GCA_007258455.2). Classification (NCBI taxonomy): domain Eukaryota; kingdom Viridiplantae; phylum Streptophyta; class Pinopsida; order Cupressales; family Cupressaceae; genus Sequoia; species Sequoia sempervirens. The sequence goes on from VDFB02353297.1 coordinate 90,049, forward strand.
AATGTGATTCTTAATCTAAAGTCTTGCTTTTGCACAAAAATTCATGCCTATATCTTATGCTTGGGATCTGTCTTTGTCGACTAGCATGAAATGGCACTGGAGGTGAGTTAGTTTGGCCAAGTTGGATGCTCTTTTGTCTTTTAGCATGATTGTTCTTTCCATTGTGTGGGTGAGAGTTTAGCCATCACTTATTTAATCTTTTTTTGTGGGTCGTGTACGGGAGAGGGATGTGAGTGGTCATGCTAATATTTTTATAAGTACTTGGCTATGAGGCTAGATTGAGCATGGTAAGACATGGGATTTGAAATGCCATATTTTGGAGTTGCTAGTGATTGATTTTTTAAACAATTAAAAGAAAAGTTGGGTATAATTTATCATGACTGTATGGTTAAAATTCCACCTTCTCTACTCTTTATCTGATTCTCCCCAACATTTTTGGTTATTAGCATTGACATTTACTGTACCTTCTAACATTCTTGGTAATTAGAATTTAGCATTTATATTTACTGTATGAATAAACTTGCCACTGAAAAACAAATCCATTTTAAGATAAAAATTCTTTAAAGGAACCTTAAGATGATTGCGTAAAATTAAATTAATAAATTGATGAAAGTTGTCTGATTCTATTAAAATCATTCCATACTTGTTAAAGCAACATCTAATTTTCGATATTGTTTCCTGTTATTGAAGTGATATCCTTGTCTAGTAGTATATTGAGGCTAATCTATATTTGAACTTATATCATTTGATTACCATACAGGGTTGGAAAGTAAGTGGCTCTGATGTTACTTGGAGCATTTATATGAATGCATTGAAAAGAGCAGGGGCAAGATTACATGTAGGCCATTCATCTACCCATTTACTGGAGGTGAACAAACAAACTTCAGTTCCAGTTGCTGTTGTTGTCTCTGCTGCAATTCCAGAGGATAATGAGGAAATATCATTTGCACATACTTTGGGAATACAAATGTTAGTTTCCTTACTACACTTTGTTTTCAATGATACTTTGGTTATAAATATACAAACTTTAGGACTTATGGATTTTCGTATTTTCTATCTTTGCAAGTACCAAACTAGTAACAGATGATTGAAGATCAAATAATAACAAGTGATTGAAAAATATAATTCATATGGATGAAATATAAGCTGCATCTTAATTTCCCACAAGGCTTTAAAAGAAACATTTAAGTAAATAATATTTAAACCGAAAGTAATGGGATATGTTATGTACAAGCATTGATTCCCATGTTTCTCGACTTTTTGTTGCTTTGCCTACACTTTGCCATTGATGATGTTTCTCTACTTTTTTTCTCCCTTGTGAACCTGTAATTATGCTTGTCCATATCAGATGCGAATATGCCTAAATTTTCAACCGAAAGTACTGGGATATGTTATGTACAAGCATTGATGCTCATGTTTGTCGACTTTTTGTTGCTTTGCCTACACTTTGCCATTGATGATGTTTCTCTACTTTTTTTCTCCCTTGTGAACCTGTAATTATGCTTGTCCATATCAGATGCGAATATGCCTAAATGGGCTATTAATTCCCAAACAATAAAGAAGCAATATGTGCAGGTAGGAATACCTTTCTAGCATCAATCTGCATACTGTTGATGTGTTTTTCGTGACCGCACCAACGCAGAATAAAGTTGCCAACGGCTTCCCTATTCTCTCTTGATCAAAGTATTCCGCACGCTAAGGTTGCAAGAAAGTTCGTGCGTTCAACTCCAAGGTTCCTTTAATGCGAATAGGCTCAGTTTGGCTCGATGTGATTTGCTGGTATTTCAAGGGGACTTACAGAATTGTTCGGCGGTTGACAGCAGACAGTTGACTAAGGGTTTTCATGTAATTCGAATGATTTATCTATGAAGTGCGGGTTTCCTATTCTAACCAGAAAGTACTGAATTGAAAAGGGTGTAGGGCCTAAGAAGTTTATGTTCTATTCTAAATGCAGGATATGTGGAGCTTCACTTCAATAGACTTCAACCGGATTTCACCTAGCCTCCGTCGGACAGCCTCGTAAAATCGGTGCAATCTTCAAGGGAAATAGCAAAAGATGTTCAAATTATGACTTAACATGCATACACCATCACAACGACGCATATAAGCACATAAATCACAACTGAAGTTAAACTCAAGGTAATGTCCAGTTGACCACACAAGGCGAACTTATCATCAACAAGCCGCTAGTGGTATGGAATAAAGCGAAGCTATCTTAGTAAAACACCACACACCAAAGTAAGCTACATGCATGAATTTAAGCTACTTGGATACGAAAGGAAGAAGAAACCTTGCTAGCATTTCATGACAAGACGAATTCCATCATCAATGAAAAGATCTATTATCATAAAATGTGTTACACAACAATTTCCTCAAAAGTTTTCAAAGGGAAAACTTTCTTTCTTCTCCAAACTACACTATCAATCTACTTCTAAGCTACTCTAAGCTGTCCCTCTACTCTAATTCTACCTGATCCTCTCTACTGTCTACTTTCTAATGAATTACAAATGAGGGGGACTCCCCCTTTATATAGCTAGCCAAGTCCCAAAAGACGGCTAGGGTTACAATCGATAGAGTGGCCAGAATCGTGCCACCTCAGCCCTAAATAATATTGCCCTAAAAACCGCCGCAGAGGAGAGTGGGGTAATAAATGCGCCATAATGTCCACCATCATCCTTCTAGAAGATTCCATTTGTAGACGCGTTCGCACTGTTCTCGATCTTCTTTCTTGGCGTTGTTCTTTGATTTCTTCCACTTGAGGGTTTTCATCTTCGTCACTTCGAGTTATACTAAGTCTTAACACCTAGCCATTTTCTTGCAAATTTTCCTCCTTCGAGATTGAGACTCATCTTCATCGTGCTTCCACTTCAAGTCATCACACTAAGTCATCATCGTTTGGCCTCGACGTTCCTCCTGCAAAACAAGCAAGGAGAAGGGGATCAGATCATTTCATAATATAAATTCAACTTACTTACCTGATTCTCACGCTCCAATTTTCAAGCGTTCATCGCCAACTTTGTGTTCAAGTTCATGCCTTAGACAAATTTTCATTCCACCTGCTGGAGCTCTGATAACCTCGATTTTATTCATTTCTGGCTTAAGTAAACTGTCTTCACGAAGGATTTAAGCAAATTCACCTAGGCAGTTCCTTTCAAATTCATCGCCTGGAGGATTTCACCTTGAAAACACATTTCCTTCATTTTTGCCTTAGAAAATTTTCAACTTTCCCTTAGGAAATTCATCGATCCGGTGCCCACTCAAAATCTTTATCCCAGAATCCTCGATAAGCTGTGGGAGACCTTAAAATCAACTCCTCATCGATAATCTTCGATACCCAAAAGAAAATTTTCTCCAGAACGCGTCGAATTCATGGGTACCCAACGAACGGGTTCATTTAATTTTCTTGAATTTTGAACCTTAGAAAATATTCTTTCATCAAATTTATTCTCGTTCTTCGATCCCTTCTGAGAATTTCTTGTTGCTCTGACTTGGAAAATTTGTAATAATCTCGTGAAGCTGGCATTTTCTGACTTCACCTCAGGCGACTCCGTTCACGCTTCAGGAAAATTTCATCACCTCTCCAGACTTAGGCATTTTTCTCCAAGAGAGAAAATATTTGTGCCTTAGAAAATTTGAATCACTTCGAAAATTTTGCCTTAAGAAATTTTATATCCAACTCAACCACCTTGCCTGTGAGAAAAATATCAACTCCACTTAGAAAATTTTATGAAGGCGCTTAGCATATTTTATTTTTTATAACCACCACTTCACATTTAACTTCACACTTGAAAAATATTTTTGGAGCTCCAATGCCTTAGAGGTATTTACCAACAACTTGTATTTCACCATGCCTAGCATATTAAACCTCTCCTCTTTTACACTTGCCAGAAGACTCCACTTCCAACGCCTTAGAGAAATATTTCATCACCCTACCCTTGGCGCATAGCACACTGAGGAAAGAAAATCACGCCTTAGAATTTATTTCCACCCTTTTGCAATATTTTCTAACACCTATATCACTCATCACCCTCAACGCCTTTGAAAAACTCTCTAACACCTTGTAACTTTTAGGCGCCTAGCACACACATGAGGGAAAATCACGCCTTAGAATTTATTTCCACCCTTTTGCAATATTTTCTAACACCTATATCACTCATCACCCTCAACGCCTTTGAAAAATTCTCTAACACCTTGCACTTTCAACACCTTTACCTTTACATGGCGCAAATAGAGGTAGCAAGAGGACAAGCTTCAAACGCCCTTTGACTTGTTGACTCTCTTCCTTGGCTTGAGCGCATTTGCCATGGTGTGGAGGATAAAACACGTTGATTCTTTGACTTACTCTCTTTAGGCGCATTTCAGCTTACTAGAAGAATGGGCGCATTTAGGGGGGTGAGGAGGATGAAGATCCGTTGACCAGCTCATTTGGAATATTCCCTCCTCACATGCATACGTCTCGTCCTTTTGCATGCCATTGGTTTGTCTTCACATGCCCTGATTTGGGCGCATTTTGCTATGTGTGAGGGATGAGAATCCTTGACCCTTTTGACTTCTTTCTTATTAACTCTCCTTGGGCGCATTTCAGCACTTGAAGCGGATGAAATTTATACTTAGAATTTTTTTATACTTCTTCATCTTGAGTTGGGCGCATTTTGCCTAGGGGAAAGGATGAAAACTTTGACTTTGCTTTGACCACTCACAACTTGGGCGCATTTTGGCCTGGGAGGTGGATTTTATACTTAGAAAATTTTTGAATGCCTCCAGCTTGCATGTGGGCGCATTTTACCCCTAGAGGTGGACGAAGTCTCAGACTTAGAATTTTTTTTGTGCCACCACCTTGAGCTGGGCGCATTTTCAAGTTCCTGCAGGAAGTTCAACAGTTTGTATTTTCTCAAGGCCTCCAGCTGAAGTGGGCGCATTTTGATGGTGGTGAAGGATGAACTCCAGACTTAGTCCTTTTTTCATCGTTTTTCGCCAGTATTTCATGCCCTGCTATTTATAGTAAGCCCCTTAATTTTGCGTCTCTGAAGCTCAGGTTGCTTTGAAATTTTAAACACTGGATCTTCGTGACTCCATTACCTTGCTGACACTGCCATTCTGAGAAGCCTGCCATTTATAGCCTGTTTCTGGAGGTGGCTTACTAAAAATAGTAAGCTCATGTTTCTGATAGCTCCATTGCTCCGATCAACTTGAAATTTTAATGAGGCGTTCCTCACCACGTGACCTGTCTGCTAACACTGACGCATGCACCTGATTTGCTATTTTTAGCATGCTTCCAATCTGACTTACTATAAATAGTAAGTGCTCCGTTTGACTCGAAATTTCACCAGCAGATAGCTTGAAAAACGCTGATCGAGGTGGTTTACACCGGATTTCGAAGATTTTGACTTTTGATGCCTATTTTTAGGCTCCGAAGCTGGAAACCCTAATTTGCATTGCATGCGATCAAAAGATCTCCGCTTTGTCTTTTGTTTCTCGCGGCACCGCGATCACTTTGTGGATTCCGAATCACTGAAGCTATCACGGGACACCGCTTAAAAATAGCAAGTTCCTTACTGAGTGAGAATCTCCGTTTGCATGTCACACCATCGCGAAGCTCTCGAAAAACCCATCAGGAATCACCCGACATGCAAAAGAAACCTCGACATGCAAACCCTAAAAATAGCCTCGGAAGGCTGAATTCTGAAAGTTGTCATCTCACTTTGCATGTTACATCATCGCGAAGGTCTTGAAAAACCCAGAAGGAATATCCAGACATGCAAAGAAAATCTCTGCATCTGGACCTTGAAATTTGTGCCGGAAGCCGGACTGCTAAAAATAGTAAGTCGTCTGTTTTCGCTCGAATTTGGCATGCAAGCAGTCTGATATGTTCTAAATGCAGTGTGATGATCGGAATCTCAAAATAGCTGACGAACTGCCCTGAATTTCACACTTACTAAAAATAGTAAGTACCTCAGAATTCGATGAAAACTGGCTGGAAGCCTGCTGGAAGCATACTGACAAGAACATTAAGCTCAATTTTCAATTTATTCACCTTACTTGACCTTGAATTGACCAGAAACGATGAAACCCTAATTTCAGACTTGGCCAATATTTCGCGTTTAAGCTCAACGGCAAAGAAAGACAGTAGAGAGACAACAGCAAAAACCAACCAACACCAAACCAAAAGCAAAGCCAAAATTAGGGGGGTCCCCATTTGCATGTAAGGTATCAGTCAAAATTGCATGTCATTCTTAACATGTATGTTACCTCATCCTAAAGCTGTCCAAAAACCCAGAAAGCTCCACCAGACATGCGTCAAAAACTCACACATGTAAACCTTAAAAAATGCATCTGAAAACGGAAACCCTAATTTCTGCTTCTGCTTAGCCTAAGGATTTCTGGGAATAGGCTAAATCCAATTGAAGAGCGTGGGGCTAAATTGGGGACATTTCACACCACTAAAAATAACACTTACTAAAAATAGCATACTGCTAAAAATAGTGTGTCTTAATGCATTTTAACCATATTTTGAGCAGCCATCACAACTTACTAAAAATAGTAAGTTCGGAAAAGTCCTCTAATTCAGTTGTAGGTCACACCACTACAAAGCTCTTTGAAAACCCAGAAGGAATCCATAATCAAAACCTATAAAACTCCCACATGCAAGCCACCAAAACTGCCAAACATCCTCCTAGAAAATAGGAAACCCTAATTTCTGCTTCCGACTAGCCTATGGTCCTCTGAGATAGGCTAATAGTCAACTGCATTGATCATTGTTGAGAAGGGGACATTACAAAAGCCCATTGTATTGTTATGTTGGAAACAATTTGTGTAAGACTTATCATTCTTACTGTTTGACCATACCTCCATAGTTGCTGACTCAGTAAACTTCAAATCAGCAGATTGTTCATTCCCAACATTACCGTGAACATCTATGCATTCTACTTCATTAATAGATGTGCTTGAAGAACTAGCTCCATTCTCATTCTTAAATGCATCATAGCTATTATGAACAACTTCCACCACTTGTATCCCTCTCCCAAGGTCCTCTTCTGTTACTGTTTGCTCTTCCTCAAGCCCATTTGCCCTCTTACCTGTACATTGGTGATTAGGGTCCCATGGGCCTTTGCACGAGAGGCAAAGATTTTGTCTTCTAAGATCATTTTTACTGACTTCCCTTTTTCCTGTGCTGGTATACTTCTTTACCTTAGTATCCGCTTCCTTCTCTTTAGCAACAAGGGAATCTAGCATTTCGGGATGCTCCAACAATTTCGTTAAATTCCTATCATAGTCTTGAAAAGTTTGCATTAATTCTGTTAAAAGCTCCTACATAAACTTCATCTTTTCCCAACCAATAAATAGTTGCAACTAATGGAAAACCGAAAACTGACCTGAAACTTCTTCAATCAAAATGTGTTTACAAACTCACAGGTTGGTAGGATGCACAACTTTGATACCACTATAAAATCCCCTCATGTTTTTGCATGAAATTTTAAAACGATTTGCATAGTTTGACATATGTAAGCATTTTGTCAAACAAATAATTTGCAAACTGAACTAAATATTGGCAATGGTTTTAATAACAACAAATCACATGAAACAACACTAACAAGTGGATTTCTTCATTCATTAAACTATTTCAGTTTATGAGTTTAACAATTACAATTGAACAAGGTATTGAATCCACAACATTGACATTTCTGAGTAAGGAAGTTGCAGCAAAATACACACATAGAAATGCAAACTCAGATTACATAAAATACTCGTGATATCAAGTCTCCAGTATAATGGTTACTCCTGTAGTTATTCCACGATTGCTGGAGCTAGAAGACAATGGTGTACGTTGGTGCTCGGGTTATATTGATGCTCTTACTAGTGCATACAACCAACAACTCTAGTGATGTCCGAAACAACCATGATAACCCTTAATACTTGCAGCGCTGGAGTCTTCTACAGCCTCACGGCCTTCCAACACAGTCACACCCTCCTATCTCAGAGGTGCAACCTTAGAAATTGCTGCCACATCCACTTTAGCTATGCAGACCCATGCCAATCTTTAAGCAACAATGAATGCAAGAAGTGCGACCAGCCTGAGTCGCCTTGAATGGCAAAAATATGATAGAAATAATAGATAGTAGGTTCCTGTTAACTTGCAGACCAAATGCAACCCTCCAATATTGGTATTTTGCCCTTCTCTATGCATAGATGAAAGCCACACAGTGGTAATAACAGTTATAAACTTCAGAAAACACCCACGTTTATACCCAGTATGAGGTTAAGTATTCATGCCCATCTCAACCCTACAATATGCAACACAATATGAGTATAGAGAAATGCCACAACCAGCTTAAAGTGCTCTAAATATGGCGACCAGAATTGACTTAGCAACAGACCACAACTGAAAGATAAACTCAGCCTTCAATATTCCAGGGATGTTAATCGTTTATCTCCAAATTTGTCTCCAAACGAGACCCACAAATTTGCTAGTATCGTGCAACATTAGTAAAAATTAGTAAAATAAGGCCATTAATATACTAATTTTGTGGAAAATGTTGGAATGCATCAAAATCGGAAACTAACTACATTGGAGTGATCTTGATGAAGAATAATGATAAATGGAGTCGACCAAGTGACTTTCTAGAAATAAACGTCGTCTACAAGATTCTTGTAGAGCACACTAGAAGCTAGAAATCACCACAAACAGTGGCATTTGAGTCCTCCCAACCCCCTGAGCTCATTGGAATCATCAGATTACTGCTTTGATCATGCTGACACAAACCCAGAAAGTTAACTCCAATTGCAACACAAGAGAACTTGAAAATGGGGACATTATAGAATATGCTCTGTCATCTTGACCATTTGCTACCTAGATTGTCTCACATGTGTTGCAATGTTGTACAAGGTTCTTCAACCCATTTCTTGTGAACCTCGGGAGTTTCTGCCTCTCCACATTCGGACTTGTCGAAGGAGTCGCCATCTTACCTATTTGATGCACCTTCTATGATGATAACCTGTTTAGAGAGTTTTTCTTTGTATGTTTTGCTGCGTTCCCCGCACTCTCAGACATGCCGCAATCCTCTACTTGTCCCTCTTCAGTGTTCGTCACCCTTGGGTTGCCTTTTGGGTCCTTTCGGTGCTCCCTTTGTCCTTGTCCTGGTGTTTTCGGCTCCGATCTTCCAATGTTTGATTCTTTAGTCATTGTCCAATGTTCAATTTGGCATATGGTCTTTGCCAGATCGTTGGTAGGTTCTCCCTCACTTTCCCCTTTGACTGATTTCAATGATACACATGGTTCTCCATTGGCAAGGTTGGCAGTCTCTTCCTTGCCTTACCTTTCGCTCGACAATAAACCTTCTTTGTCACTTGGGCACACTTCTTCTGTCATTGATGGTTTGTATGGTTCTTTGGCAATGTTCTCTTCTTCACTTTCCTCTTTGTTCGAAGTTGATGCTACGTACCATTCTTCATTCATCTTCACTATTGTCATCCGATCTTCCATCTTCCTTTGTTTTTCTTTTACTGTGCAAGGACATTTTATCTTCACTTTCTATGTCCATTGCCTGATTGTAGGCTTGGGCGTATGATGATAGAGGCACTACTTTCATTTTCTTCCTTAGCGAGGGAATTAATCCTTCGATGAACCATCTTTTCTTAAGTCTATCGTCTAGATGGATTTCTAATTTCACCTGTAACTCCTTTAGCCTACAATTATAGGCTAGTATATTTTCATGTTTTCCTTGCTTCATGTTGTATATCTTTGGTGTGATTTTGTTGTCGTCTCTCAAAAGTTTGAATTCTTCCTAGAATGCTCTTTTTAATGCATCCCATGTGGCTTTGTGTGCTACATCTAATTTTGTATACCAATCAATCGCTATGCCTCTGAGAGTCACTGGAAACGCTCTCAACCAATATGGTCTTTCATCTTGACCATTTGCTAGCCAAATTGGCTCACATGTCTTGTAATGTGATACAAGGTTCTCCGACCCATTTCCTGTGAACCTCGTGAGTTTTTGCCTCTCCACATTTGGACTTGCTGGAGGAGCCACTATCTTACCTATTTGATGCACCTTTTGTGACGATAACTTGTTTGTAGAGTTTTGATTTGTATGTTCCGATATTTTCCCTGCACTCTTGGACATGCCCCAATCATCTACTCGTGACTCTTCAGTGTTTGTCACCCTCGGGCTACCTTTTGGGTCCTTCCGGTGCTCCCTTTATCCTTGTCTTGGTGTTTTTGGCTCCGATCTTCCAATGTATGATTCTTCAGTCAGTGTACAGTGTTTAATCTAGCATATGGTCTCTGTTAGACTGTTTGTAGGTTCTCCCTCACCTTCCCTTTCATCTGATTTTAATGGTATGCACGGTTCTTCGTTAGCAAGGTTTGTAATTTCTTCCTCGCCTTCTCTTTCGCTCGACGGTAAACATTCTTCGTCACGCGAGGATGCTTCTTCATCTGTCGATGATGGTTTATACGGTTCTCTAATAGTGTTCTCTTCTTCACTTTCCTCTTTGTTGAACGTTGATGGTATGTACTGTTCATAATTCATTGTCAATATTGCCATCGGATCTTTCATCTTTCTTTGTTTTTCTTTTGTTGTGCAAGGACATTTTATCTTCACTTTCTATGTCCATTGCTCGATTTTAGGCTTCGATGTATGATGACAGAGGCACTACTTTCATTTTCTTCCTTAACGAAGGAATCAATTCTTCAATGAACCATCTTTTCTTTAGTCCATCAGCTGGCAGGACTTCTAGTTTCACCAGTAACTCCTTTAGCCTACGATTATAGCCTCGTACATTTTCATGTTTTCCCTAGTTTGTGTTGTCTATCTTTGCTACGATTTTGTTGTCGTCTCTCAAAAGTTTGAGTTCTTCTTGGAATGCTCTTTTTAATGCATCCCATGTGGCTTTGTGCACTACGTCTAATTCTGTCTACCAATCAATCGCTATGCCTCTGAGAGTCATTGGAAGTGCTCTTAGCCAATATGCTTTGTCATCTTGATCATTTGCTACCTAGATTGTTTTAGATGTCTTGCAATGTCATAAAGGTTCTCCGACCCATTTCCTGTTAACCTTGGGAGTTTCTGCCTCTCCACATTCAGACACGTCGGAGGAGTCACCATCTTACCTATTTGATGCACCTTTTGTGACGATAACTTGTTTGGAGAGTTTTGATTTGTACGTTCTGGTGCATTCCTTGAACTCTCAGACATGTTGCAATCCTCTACTCGTCCCTCTTTAGCATTCGTCACCCTCGGGTTGCCTTTTGGGTCCTTTTGGTGCTCCCTTTATGCTTGTCTTGGTGTTTTTGGCTCCGATCTTCTAATGTTTTATTCTTCAATTAGTGTCCAATGTTCAATTTGGCATATGGTCTCTGTTAGACCGTTGCTAGGTTCTCCCCCACCTTCCCCTTCTGTTGCTTTTAATGGTACACACGGTTTTCTATTGGCAAGGTTGGAAGTTTCTTCCTTGCCTTCCCTTTTGCTTGACGGTAAACCTTCGTCACTCAATGATGCTTCTTCATCTATTGATGATGGTTTGTACGATTCTCTGGCAGTGATCTCTTCTTCACTTCCTCTTTGTCTGACGTTGATGGTACAAATGGTTCTTTCTTTTGGTTGGCAAGATTGGTGTATGTTTCATTGAGAAGTGGTAGTTGTTAGACCATCTCTACCCATTTTTCAGTCATACGTTCTCTTGTCCCGACGATTCTCTCTCTCTCTCCCAACTATGGCTTCTACTTACGGTTCGACTTCTACTCTCGGTTGGACTTGGGTTTTCGCTTAGAAACCCTTCTCCTTCTTCGACTTCACCCCTCAGTAGTCTCCTTCATTCTCTTTGTTCGATGATCCTTAAAGATCACCTAATCTCTTGATCTTGACCACGTTGTGGTCCCTTCTCGCTTTTATTGGGGTCTAAGGGCATGAATTTCTCAAATCTTACCCGATTTCTTTAAGGTAAGGGCACCAAATGTTTGCTGCTCTATTTGATAAATTAAATACATTAATTAATAACAAAGATGACAATGCATGCATAAAATATATCTTTATTCGCTCATGAAATTATTACAGAAGGTGAGAGATGGGCAGCCAAGGATTAGAGTTGATCCAACTAGATCATACTACTCTCCTTGACGATACATAATGTTATTTAAAGGACCTGACGGTTGCCAAGAAGAACGCAACCATCAACCAACTGACGCTTATAACTTACCCACAACTGACAACCAATTAATACATAATCGGGTAACCAATATTACCGAAGCATAATAAGAGACATTGTAGACCGACTACATACACACAAAGAGTAGTGTAAGTGCAAAAACTAATGCCTTTCACTCTTCATTAGCACGGGTCAAATAAATTCTCAAGGATGAGGGTTGTTCTGGCTGGATAAGCACATGCAAAAAGCTAGTTGGAAACATAGAAATACTTACAAGGGCTAAGGTCATTAGGATGCCTTGCTAACCATTTAGCACATGAAATCTAAGATCTGGTATTGCATACGCCAGGGGAGGCTTCCTTTAGGCACATGATATAACATATCCAAACCTTCCTTGGAGTTACTCTTCCTAAATCATGCCGCATAGTCACATCCTATAATTAGAAATTAATTTCAGTCTCTAAAGCTCACACACTTTAATTTATCATAGTTGACAAATATATGTGGCGCAATGTCATGTCCCCTTCTAGTTGACATTTCTCAGAGCACAGGATTAGCCTATTATGCAACCCTCGTAGGCTGATAGATTGGATAGAGGGTCTTGATGGAGCTTGGCTCAGCTTCAGATTGTTAGTACTTGATCAGTTGGCTTTCGTTCGGGCTCATTCAAACACTTTTAGCCTGAGTTGCTATTTTTAGCAGTATCTGGCACTCAGCGTGGGACCCCTACTATTTTTAGCAGTATGGATTGATAGCGTTCAGAATCACTTCAGTGTTCGTCAGCTGCAGACGGCTCGTGCATCGGATGAATAATGAGAGAGATATTAATATTTAATTGAATTAATTAAATATTAATTAATTGGAGTTTATAATATAAAGTTATAATATTTTATTATAACTTAAGTGATTTCAGTGAAGGGGTTGCCCATCATCAGAAAGGGGCCATTTAACGATTAAATTTATAATTAAATATTTGAGCTGAGACTATTGAAAATAATTAAAAAGAAGAAGTCGAATTTTTAATGATTTCCTATTATTAAGGAAATTGTACTTTTCATGAGTATAAGTAGTTTGCTTGGAAATTCGAGCCATTATGTGATATTGAGTTATTGAAAATTGATCAAGTTTGGTCTGAGCACAGAAACTTAGGGTTTCAGTCTCGAACGCATTGGGGAACGGGCCATCTCCAGTGAGAGCGATTCAGAGGGTGTGAAATAACATTTGATTTATTGCTAGCACAGAGGTTTCTTCATCCAGAAGAGATCATAGAACTTCACAGATCATTCATTGTCAGAGTTTTGATTCAGGGTTTCATTCAGAGAGCATCTCTCAGTTAGGTGCATATATCTTTGGGATCTGAAGACACAGAGGAGGGCCGTACTATCATTAATTGCTGTTGCTGCTGTCAGCCGTACTTGTACAGCAGGGCCGTACCATCTCCTAGAGCCGTACTTCTTCTTTCAAGAGAAACGCCTTCTCTTTTGGCATTGAAACATCATTGCATTGGGCGCAGGCACTTCAGGAGTCTTCTGCCAGCATCTGTCAGAAGGAGAAAGCATGTACATTGGGAGCCGTGCCTTTTACTTCAGCATCTGGTGACTGCAATCAGCAAAAACCAGGTTTTCAAATAATATTGTTTCTTTATTGCATGCTATCAGATCTACATTGTAATCATTACAAAAGGCTAAATAATAGACTGGCATCAGTATTTACATCGAATACTATTTTTATCGGAGTTGATTTATTTTTATTGAATTTATTATTCAATTATTGCAAAATCGCATTATTCTTTTATGCTCAAAAATCACAAAAAAACCAAAAACTTCAAAAACAAACAAAAATCAGTCAGATTCGAGAAACAGGGGAAACTGGGGTTTCTACACGCAAGCTGGTTTGGGAGGTGATTATTCACTAAGAGTGGTATTTGAGCATCATGGGATGCAGCTTGATTTGTGTGTATAAGTTTGAGTGCCTTTCAAAAGGCATCTCTTTCCTTTTCTTCAAGATATGGCTAAAATAACTCGTTAGTTTATGCAGTTCAAATTGTATGAGAGAGTAAAAGACATGGTAACAAGGCAGTCAGCACACTGCATTGAATGTGGTATATATCCATTTGGCATCTGCAGGGCATGTGCATTGAATAATATTTATCGCTTCTTCTCGAAATGAGTACAAGGGGGTATAAGACCTAAATTTTTTTAGCAAATCACAATAAGGATAAATCATGTTTTTGCTATTATTTGTTAAAAAATGGGCATTTTCACCACTTACAACATTATAAGTAAAACAAGGATAGAGAATAACAGTTTTTCATTTTTTGAAATGTACATTAGATAAATTGCAAGTTAGAGAAAGCTGATTCCTATAGTTACCCTGCCTACATCTATGGTAGGAACTAATAAGATAATCTACATCGTGAAGTTGTTCATGATAGTGGACCTATAAGAGTGGTGAAGCTTATAATAATGTACAAGAGTGGTTCTAATGGAAAATTGTGATGCTCTAACATGAATACGAGACTCTTTGATACCTGCCAAAAAATAACCATGAGAGTTGGTTTAGCTACACCTTCAACTTAATGCTCTGTTCTACAGTTCTCTAAGTTCTGTTGACCAGTCTAATTTGTATTACAATAGGATTCTTAATTTTGATTAACTTGTTTGATAGCTCTAGTTTTGAACAGTTTTTTGCTAAGACATTCTTTTTTCAGATGCAGCTTTAAATACATCTCTGTGGAGTTCTGTGATTATTTGAATTCATCAAATCGCTGATGCATGATCATAGTCTTTGTGATTGAGTTTGTGTTCAAATTCAGCAAAGATAAAATTCAAAATACTTTGCTAGTTTGAAAATGCAGGCTATAAAACTCATGAGTAAGCTCAAAATTTGAATGGATGAACCAAACATCATTCTATCATTTCAAAATTTAAATAGTAAACAAATGTGACATACAAACTTGTAATCTTGTGCATCATGTTAATTCAAGTCAAGTTTTCTTTTTCTTCTTGATTGGACAATGTTGACTAGGTGCTAGGATTTTTAATCATTTCTCTTGCTTTGGGTTCTTGTTTTTTAACAGTCTAATAAATTAAAAGCATTTCTGTATTTATTGTTTCTTATTTGCAGACTTTATAAAAATATTTTTATCATAACTCAAACCCTTTAACTGGTACATTTTTTTATTATTGTATTAAATCATTTATAAAATCATTCTCTTGTTAAATTGATAATGCCATTAGTGAGTGAGGTCGTTATAATAGATCTTATCAATTGATTCTTTTATCAGAAATGACTCAATTTTTTTTAGTGTAGTTATCTGAAAATATGATTACCTTTTGGAATTTATTGGCTTAATTAGTTTCTTATTTATATTTCAGATATAAAAGAGATGCTTGGCTAGAAAAGATAACACAAAGCTACAATGTCATTGCTGTTAGTGGTTCACATGGTACTCATCACCACTTTGCCCCCTTAGCAATTTTTTATATTTTTTTCTTATGTTCTTTAATGCTTCCATCAGAATATGATACTTGCTTCAGAGGTATCCTCTAAGCTTGTTTCACTTTAGTTACCTTGTTTATTATTTGAATCAAAAGAAATAAAAACTTTCTATAGAATAGGGGGTAATAGGGTATAGAATGTCTGTGATAATCTAGGATCCTGCTTGAGGTTATCCCATTCTTGAGGCTCACGGGTGGTGGATTAGTTAATGCATTGGAGCACTAGTATCTATCAGTGCAAATGAGACAAAAACCACATATTGGTTGGACTGACTTCTAAGGAGAAATATGTATTACTATTTATTTCTTGATGATGATGAACAACTAATGAGAGGTTAACGTGAGTATAAATATATTTGTATACATTAAGATAAATCATAATGGAAAGTGCAATGCAGCTTTAATTGGAGAGATTTTACGTTGAAAAGGAATCTAAAATATTCAGAAAGTGAAAGAGATTTTAAAATCCAAAAGTTCTCAAGAAGCACTGAAACCAAAGATGATAAATGTACAAATGAGAATGGAGAGAGAGCTCTTTGGAACTGTGCGCTGTTATCAAATTGTATATTTGCACAAAAGAAAAACAAGCATATGTTTTATAAAGGAATGGTGTACTTTGCATCTTTGGGGTCGCTATTTTAATCTCGTCTAGGAATGGTTATGTGCAGACCTCTATGGTCAACTGATGTACTTACTGGATTCCCTTCTATATGCACCTAATTGGTTAATACATCCAATGTTCTCCACCACATTTCTATTGAGATCTTTTTGTGAGTCAGGTCTCAACATTTCAGACACCATGTACATTACCATGAGGATTAATGAAGAATGTTCCTGTTCTTCTGATATCATGTCATGATAGTTTCTATATATGATGGTAAATATTTTTTGGTAGAGTATTTACTTGTGTATATGGAAAATAATGACGGTTTCTGATTAAAATCTTTCCGTATAAGATTGTATATCTACATTTCTAGCACAGTTGTGTTATCCTTGGCACCGGCGTGAAGTGCTATCCCCCTTATAGTCATTATTGCTTAGCAGTCATAATTTGATGGAAAATTTGAAAATCAAAATTGGAGGAAAAGAATTAATGGAAAATGGAGAAAAATCATTATTGCTTTGAGAAGCTGAGCAAAAACAAGTAAACATTAATGAAGAAATATTGAATTAGCTTGGTATTTCAATTATCTTCATTACTTCTGCATATTTGGATTCCTTTAAAAAAAAATGCAATTTCAGAAAAACACCCTGTTTTGAGTCCATATGAAAAAGTTATGGCTTCCAGAACAAGGATGAAAAGGTTGTCTGAAATGATGAATTTTTGTCCTGCACAAAGTGGGGAGAACATTTTCTCCCCAGTGAATTCATTATGACTGCAGCAAAAATTCTTTCTCCTCTTTGCAAAAACCAGTGATTTTGTCATGCGACAGTTTGGCATCCTGTGGCTTTCCAAATTCTCATTTTTTTTGACTTCTAGAGACTATTGGACTCCTGTTTGGGCTTGTAAAGCATAAATAATTACTGTGAATGCATTCTAGAGTAGATTTAGAGTATGTAATCGGGATGTTAATTAGTTGAGTGTAATTCTGAGTTCCAAGTTGACTGTCATAAGCAAGTAAGCAGAACAATTGAATTAAGAGAGTTAAATAGAGGCCTTCGAAGTCTGAATCGGAGATTGACTCATGCTTGTTGTAAGCTCAAAAGGCTTAGAACTATTGCCATATTGGAGCGATTTTAAGTGAGACATTGCCCACATTTAGCCAGAATTTTTACCTGAACTGGGTTTCTCTAGGGTCAATTGGTGTTGCTCTTATTAGGTGTTTATTTCTCTCTATTTTCCCTGAAATTTTGAAAGATTCCTTACTCAATCTGATCTGAATTTTCTGATTTTGGTTTTTCTTGAAGTCTTTGACCAGCATATAGAATGAGTTTGGTTTTGTTTGTGTTTTGCGTTTTTTTTTTCTGATTTTTTTGTGTTTTCTGAGTTTTATGCGAATTATAGAACATGTACAATGCTGATAAAGGAAAAATAACATAACATACAATGATTCTATTAACTAAAGGACTGAAATTACGTAGATAAGGTCCAACTGCCACATACCCATTCATCGAAAGGCCATGAAATGACATTTTACAAGGCTGCAAAAGAAATCTCAGGTGTGATATAACCTTGTAACAGCAATTTTGAACTCACCCGTCTCTAAAAATGACTACCCAATTCGTTTCCAAGTATGAGAGGAGCTGAGCCAATGCTGTATGTAAATCATTAGCTTCAAATCTTCAAAATCTTCACTTAACTCTTAGGGCTTGAAGCCCAAATGCCAAACAAAGGTGCGGATGCCTGTGCAATTGCTGAAAGATGGTAGAAATGTCCTCTAAAAGGACTGATCTGCAATCTGATGCAAATTTTTGTCCTCAAAATGGATTGATCTGCAATTATAACCCCAAATAATGCTGCCAATTCCACACTGAAGTTGGATAATGCTGAATCCTGTCACCAGGAGAAATGTGTTTTCATCCAAATCTCTAAATACTCCTAGAAGTTTGCGTTCCTGGAAGCTCCAAGCTCTTCAAACCCTCGAGTCTGCTGCTGCTCTCAAATTGAAGTCATAAGAATGAATCTAAAATAGACAAAAGTGCCCTTTGAACTTCTCCAAGAGGGGTTGACCCTTTTTGGGGTTACTATTTGGCCTAAAAATTCATAAAATAACATTGAGGGTCTAATTTTACATTGTGAACTTGGCCCCCTTTTTAAAACAACTTAAGTTCTAGGATGGGGGGGTGCACTTTTCACTATTCACTTTCTAATTTGCTATTACTATTCACCTTTCACTACTCCATTAAAGCCAACTTTATTATTTCCAATTTATCCCTGGCTTAATCAATTGAACTCGACTCTGAAAGGCTCGAACAAGTCCCGGCAAGGTTCCACAACCTCGAAATGGGTCCCCTATCCATACTGTTGACCTACGGGAACCCTCGTAATAGGTCAACCTTTGTATCAAATCTGAACGCCTAAGGAAGGGACATTACAGTCCTCCCTTCCCCGGATTGCTTGCCCCCAAACAACTGCAAAGTTGGATGCTGAAGTATTATCTCTCCTTCCCACTTGGCATCCTCCAACAACAAGTCCTTCCATCGCACCAAATATTCTCTGATAACTCTGTTCCCTAACCTCCTCTCCTTCATATCAAGAATCTCTGCAAGAATCAATATCAATCGACCCTCCTTATCCAATGGAGGCAAATCTGGTGATGAAGTCACATGCTGCCCCAAAGCCTTCTTCAAACGAGACACATGAAAAACATTATGTATCTTGCTCTCCGAAGGTAACTCAAGCTCGTAAGCAACCTCTGCAATCCTCCAGAGGACTCTGTATGGTCCATAAAATCTCGGCTTGAGCTTTTCAGCCCCACTCCTCTTGGGTGTACTCTGCCTATAGGGCTGTAGACGTAGGAAAACCATATCACCAACCTCAAAGGTTTTCTCAATCCTGTTTCGATCATCTTAAAGCTTCTGGTGATTTTGTGCCTGCTAAATCTTATGCTTAAGTGCCTTAAGGATATCTTGACTGTCTTGAAGCCAGTCCCGAGCTCAGGCGCTCTACTATCGCCTAGCGCCAAATCCACAAATGACAAAGCAACATAACTGTATAAGGTTCGGAAGGGAGTCATGCCAATAGACATATGATGTGTAGTATTATAGCAATACTCGCTTAAATATAACCAACACACCCATGCTCTCTGCTGACCCGAAACATAATTACGCAAATATCCCTCCACCCACTTGTTGACGATCTCTGTCTGCCTATCAGTTTGAGGGTGGTAACTGGTGCTGGGGGTCAACTCTGTACCTGTAAGTCGGAATAGCTCCTGCCAAAATATACTTATGAATCTACTATCTCGATCATTGAGACGAAATACCTCACGGAAGAATGACGAAATACCTGGGAGTCCATGGAGACGAAATACCTCACGGAAGAATGACTCTACCACCTGTGAAGCAGTAAAATTGATTGCGATAGGGAAAAAATGTGCATACTCGTCAATCTGTCAACAACCACATAAATACAGTTCTTCCCCTAAACTCTCAAAAGACTAGTAATAAAATCCATCGATATACCTTACCACTTTTGCTCTAGAATAGGCAATGGTTGCAGAAGCCTAGCTGGGAAAGTATGCTCTGACTTGTTCTGCTGACAAGTCATACACTCACGAACATAGCGTAGGACATCATCCTTGAGACCCTTCCATGAAAATCTCTCGCAAACTTGTCTATATGTTTTGAAGTACCCTGGATGTCTTACTAGTGGAGTATCATGGATGGCACATAGAATTTTTTCGTTAAGCTTCGATCCAGGAACTAAATATATTTTGTCCTTGTAGTGTATCACATCATCAATCATAGTGTACCTATCATCCTAGACCTGTCCATCCAAAATCTCACATGCAAACTGATTTTTGGAATACTCAACTACAAGTTGAGACTTCCAATTAGCTGAAATCTCACTCATGGAGCAAAGGGCAGCAACTAAAGGCCTCGTGGAAAGTGCATCAGCAACAACATTTTTCTTTCCCTTGACAAATTCGATGTCAAAATCATATGCTTGAATCTTGCTAACCCACTTTTGTTGGCACTCATTAAGTTCTTTCTGTTTCAAGAAGTATTTCAAACTATTATGGTTAGTTCTCACCACAAACTTCTTAGCCAACAAATATTGCCGAAACTTGGCCAATGCATGCATAATGGTGAGCATCTCCTTATCGTAGGTGGAGTACAATCTCTCACTATCCCTCATTTTCTTGCTCTCATATGCTATGGGATGGCGGTTCTGCATAAGTACCGCTCCTATGCCCTCTCCTGATGCATCACACTGTAGAACAAAGGGCTGAGAGAAATGGGGAAGAGCTAGAACTGGGCATGTGCTCATAGCCTACTTAAGTCTGTCAAATGCACTTTGTGCCTCATTTGTCCAACTAAAAGCCCCCTTTCGTGTAAGATTTGTCAATGGAGCTGCTAGTTGAAAATACCCCTTGACAAACCACCTGTAATATGCACATAATCCTAGGAAACCGCGCAAGTCTGAAACATTCCTAGGTGGTGGCCAATCTAACATTGCTTGTATCTTCTCTTAGTGAACCTTCACACCATCTGCACAAATCACATGTCCCAAGTATAATATCTCTTTAAGTCTAAATTCACATTTGGACATCTTGGCAAACAGAGACTGAGCCTCCATAATACCGAGAATCTCATCCAAATGCCTCATGTGCTCCTCCCAGGTTCTACTGTATATCAAAATGTAATCGAAGAATACAAGTACATACTTACGCAACTTCTTATTGAACACATGATTCATGCATGACTGAAACGTAGCAGGTGCGTTAGTGAGACCAAATGGCATCACTAAAAACTCATAGTGTCCATAGTGGCATCTGAATGCTGTCTTATGGATATCCTCCTCACGAACACAGATCTGATGGTATCTTGATCGAAGATCAACGTTTGAAAAATACACTGCCCAATGGAGTTCATCTAATAGCTCATCTATGCGTGGAATCAGATACTTGTTCTTAATTGTTTTCTTATTGAGTGCACGGTAGTCAATGCACATGCGCATAGTGCCATCCTTCTTCAGCAACACCACGAAAGAAGCGAAGGGGCTAGAACTAGGCCTGATGAATCCCATGTCCAATAACTCTCGGATGGTCTTCTCTATCTCTTCCTTATGCGCCTTAGGATGACAATAAGGGACAGTAATCACGGGCTTGGCGCCCTCCTCCAGCTCTATCACATGCTCAAACCCACGGTCAGGAGGTCTAGCGGAAGGAAGGTCTCCAAACACCAGGTTGTGCCCGTCCAACACTGTCTGGATGTCTACCTGAAATGTTGTTCTATCATCTGAAGAAGGTGACTTGGACGAAATGAAACATTGTGTCGCCCAAGCAAAATCCCCATGCCTGAAAATATACTCCATCCTACGTGCTGAAACTACCATGGGTCCACCCTCTGAGAGTGCCTTCAGCACCACCTTCTTGCCACCAATTGTAAACTCCAACTCCATCCTCTTAAAATCCTGTATGTACCTGTCGAGTGACTGCAACCATTGGATGCCTAACATCGCATCAATGTCACCGAGAACGACTACATAAAAATCGTCGGTCAAGGTGTAATCTCCCAACTGTATACTAAGTTGTGGAACTAACCTGGTGCACCTCATAGCCATCTGCCACTGTCACATTGAAACCAGGGAAATCCTCCGCCTGCAATCCTCACTTAGCAACCAGTTCCTCATCAATAAAATTGTGTGTGGCACCATTGTCAACAAGGCAAGTCACACGTTGTCCATTAATCACGCCCTTCAAATGGAAGGAATGGTATCTAGGGACTCCTGATAAGGAAGCAATGATAGGTTTGGGTGCATCCAATGCGTCACCCACTCCAAGCTCCACTTGTGGGGCCTCCCATAAATCCTCACCATTGCTGCCCTTTGAATCTGTATCTTGTATAAGCTCATCATCCACATCAGACACAACCTCAATGAGATGTGCCTTGCCTTTCCCAAGGCATCGGTGTCTAGGCTCCCAAGGCTCCTTACAGGTGAAGCATAGCTTCTTCCTTCTCAACTCATTACGTGTCTCTTGATCCATCCTAAGAGGAGGTGGTGTACTCTTGTGCTGTGTTGAAGATCTCCGGAAGGGCTTGGAGCCCTTGGAAAACTTCTTATTCTGCTGATAGGAAGTAGAAGGTGGTGAAGTATCAAGGTCTAGGCAATCTGAATGGCCTCATATAAAGTCCTAGGCTTAAGAGCCTTTACCAAACTTCGTAACCTGTCATGTATACCCTCTATTAAAAGCATCACCACGTGTCTATTTGGCATCTCGGGAACCATAACAGCAATGTGTTGAAACTCATTAATGTAAGTTTCAACATGTCCAGTCTGTCGCAGTAGAGCTAAATCCCTATAGTACAACTCAACATCCTTACGGTCAAATTTGGAAATCAACTGCTCAATGAACTCCCTGTAAGAGTGAATAAGCCTATGGTTTTGGGTAACCAAACCATGATGCGACCAATCATAAGCCACACCCTCTAAGTGTAGTACTGCAAACTGGATGGCCTCGTCCTCCGACATCCGCTTAAGTGAAAAGTAGATGTCAAGCTTGTGCACCCAAGCTTTAGCAGTGATCTTCTCACTACTATCAAAGGGAGATATAGTGAGCTTATTGGTAGCTCGATGGAGGTCACCATTATGTTGTTGTCTATGCCCCTATCAACACGGTTCCTCATGCTATCTCTACGCTGTGAGCAATAATGAGGTAGAGGAAAGGCATCTCGAACATGCTAGGAAGGTGTGCCCGCTCATTACTCGCTGCCATAACAGTATCTTGAAACTCCACTCCCTCGAGCGGGTCAACTGTAATGTACCTTAGGCATTTAGATCTGATGCAGAGGTTGACCAATTACGAGGGTTCCTGTAGGTCAACAGTATGGATAGGGGACACATTTCGAGGTTATGGAACCTTGCCAGGAGCTGTTCGAGCCTTTCAGAGTCAAGTTTAGTTGATTAAGCTAGGGATAAATTGGAAATAATAAAGTTAGTTTTAATGGAATAGTGAAAGGTGAATAGTAACAACAAATTAGAAAGTGAATAGTGAAAAGTGCACCCCCATCCTAGAACTTAAGCTGTTTTAAAAAGGGGGCCAATTTCACAATGTAAAATTAGACCTTCAATGTTATTTTATGAATTTTTAGGCCAAATAGTAACCCCAAAAAGGGTCGACCCCTCTTGGAGAAGTTAAAAAAATAACAAAGAAACTACAAGAGACCATAATTTTGATTTCTTGAATGCCATCAGCAGTCCACTATCAACACATGAGCAGTGCATCGAGGATAGCTAGGTATGGGTTGATGAACACATGATCGATATTGGAGACATTGATTGCTTGCAATCTGATTTCGTAACAGCAAGGGGAGAGAAGCATGAGGTTGCAGATTGGACACAACTATTAGTCAATATACAGGATACCACAAGCATTGATAATCAAGGTACAAAGGTTGAGTATGAGGTTTAGAAGGAAAAGAAGCTTGTAACAATTGAAGATTTGACATCAAGGTATGACAGTGATTATGAATTCTATAACAACAATGACATAACTCCTCTTCCTCAAGATATGGCAGCTTTTGGTCAAGAAGAGAACAATTATTTGCATTCTACATTTGAGGGTACGCATAGTGCAAGCATGGGTCATGATGATGTGAATGATACAACCCATTATAAATTAGATTTTGTGTACTTTGGGGCAGCAAATATAGAGCATTGTCAAAGTTTGACTGAAGATTGGTTACATAGAACTACCCAAGCAAAGATGCTTGCTGCCCAAGCAAGACAACGCCTCCAAAGAGTCAAAGAACGTTGCAATCAGCTAGATGATGCAAGGAAACAAAGAGAATCTTCCATTAGGACTTTATTTCTTCCAAGGGAAAAAGGGCACAGCGAAGATATATTGAAGAGGTATAAGCATAAGTCCGATTTTCTGAGTTTGATCAGCAATTCTCTTTCATATCATGAGTCAAATTTGAAACCTTGCATTGAGAACATTCAAGTAGGGATGGTTAGGTGTGAAGTTGATCCTTTCCTACCTAGAGTTGATGAGATATTGGGTGGCATTCATAGTGGACCAACCACTAAAGATTTGTCTATGATGCAAAAAGAAAACATCTACTATTCATCCGTGGACTTGTCAACTCTTTCATATGATAGGGCAGCGATGTACTTATTGATTGGTGACTCAGTCTTCTTAGATTTGACAATGGGCTATGGAGATCGGCATGTAAGGGACTTCATTCGGTGCATGCCCAAACAAAACATTTACTTGGCATCATCTAATGAAGGCACTCTAACTTGTGGAGAAATACGTAAAGGTGCAGCAGTTGTTTGGAGGTCTTGGAGAAGTATTCATCACACTTTCCTTGCTGAAGATTGGCTCATTGATGAATTCCTAACAACATTGATTGTTGGTAGTACTTGTGGCCTCATGTGGAGTAAAGTTCTCAGTTTGGTCGATGATGCCATAGTTTATAGCAGCAACATAATGAGGTGTTACATGATGGATGAATGTGATGGCGAAAAGATTTGGGATCCTGGTAGTGACATATGTGGAGCATCTCTTGATTGGAACTATGATAAGATCCTTCATTTTGGGCATACAGGTGTCAATATCAGTGGCTCAACGAAAGTCCATTGGTGTTGAGATGGAAAGACTTCCAGTTTGTTCATGGGATCCAGGTGGAGTACAATATTTGGTGGATGGGAAGTTTGTGGTGAGAATTGACCACAATAGTCTGAAATACTTCTTGGAACAGAGAGAACTTAATGAGCGCCAACAAAAGTGGGTTAGCAAGATTCAGGCATATGATTTTGACATCGAGTTTGTTAAGGGAAAGAAAAATGTCGTTGCTGATGCACTTTCTAGGAGGCCTTCAGTGGCTACCCTTTTTTCCACGAGTGAGATTTCAGCTGATTGGAAGTCTCAACTTTTAGTTGAGTATTCCAAAAATCAGTTCGCATGTGAGATTTTGGATGGACGGGTCCAGGATGATAGGTACACTGTGATTGATGATGTGATACACTACAAGGACAAAATCTATTTAGTTCTTGGATTGAAGCTCAAGGAAAAAATTCTACACGCCATCCATGATACACCACTAGCAGGACATCTAGGGTACTTGAAGACATATAGATAGCTGTGTGAGAGATTCTCATGGAAGGGTCTCAAGGATGATGTCTTACGCTATGTTTGTGAGTGTATGACGTGTCAGTAGAACAAGTCAGAGCATACTTTCCCAGCTGGGCTTCTGCAGCCATTGCCTATTCCAAAGTAGAAGTGGGAAGGTATATCAATGGATTTTATTACTGGTCTTCCGAGAGTTCAGGGGAAGGACTGTATTTATGTGGTTGTTGATAGATTGATGAAGTATGCACATTTTTTCCCTATCGCAGCCGATTTTACTACTTCCTAGGTGGCAGAGTTATTCTTTTGTGAGGTATTTCGTCTCCATGGACTCCCCAGGACCATTGTTAGTGATCAAGATAGTAGATTCATGAATATATTTTGGCAAGAGCTATTCCGACTTACAGGTACAGAGTTGATCCCCAACACCAATTACTACCCTCAAACTGATGGGTAGACGAAGAACGTCAACAAGTGGGTGGAGGGATATTTGCGTAATTATGTTTTGGGTCAGTAGAGAGCATGGGTGCATTGGTTATATTTAAGCGAGTATTGCTATAATACTACACATCATATGTCTATTGGCATGACTCCCTTTCAAGCTTTATATAGCTATGATGCTTTATCATTTGTGGATTTGGCGCTAGGTGATAGCAGAGCACCTAGAGCTCAAGAGTGGCTTTAGGACAGTCAAGATATCCTTAAGGCACTTAAGGATAACATTCAACAAGCACAAAATCAACAGAAGCTTTATGCTGATCGCCATAGGATTGAGAGGACCTTTGAGGTTGGTGATATGGTTTTTCTGCATCTACAACCCTACAGGCAGACTACACTCAAGAGAAGTGGGGTTGAAAAGCTCAAGCCTAGATTTTATGGACCATATAGAGTTCTTTGGAGGATTGGGGAGGTTGCTTATGAGCTTGAGTTACCCTCGGAGAGCAAGATACATAATGTTTTTCACGTGTCTTGTTTGAAGAAGGCTTTGGGGCAACATGCTACTTCATCACCAAATTTACCTCCCTTGGATGAGGAGGGCTGGTTGATACTGATTCCTGCAGAGATTCTTGATATGAGGGAGAGGAGGTTGAGGAACAAAGTTATTAGAGAATATTTGGTATGATGGAAGGACTTACCGTTGGAGGATGCCATGTAGGAAGAATAGATAATACTTCAGCATCCAGCTTTGCAGTTGCTTGGGGGCAAGCAATCCCGGGAAGGGAGGACTATAATGTCCCTTCCTTAGGTGTTCAAATTTGATGCATAGGTTGACCTATTCTGAGGGTTTCCGTAGGTCAGCAATATGGATAGGGGACCCATTTCGAGGTTGTGGAACCTTGCCGGGAGTTGTTCGAGCCTTTTAGAGTCGAGTTCAGTTGATTAAGCCAGGGATAAATTGGAAATAATAAAGTTGGCTTTAATGGAATAGTGAAAGTTGAATAGTAATTGCAAATTAGAAAGTGAATAGTGAAAAGTACACCCCCATCCTAGAACTTAAGTTGTTTTAAAAAGGGGGCCAAGTTCACAATGTAAAATTAGACCCTCAATGTTATTTTATGAATTTTTAGGCCAAATAGTAACCCCAAAAAGGGTCGACCCCTCTTGGAGAAGATAAAAAGGCATTTTTGTCTATTTTGAATTCATTCTTATGACTTAAATTTGAGAGTAGTAGCATACTTGAGGGTTTGAAGAGCTTGGAGCTTCCAGGAATGCAAACTTCTAGGAGAATTTGGAGATTTGGACAAAAACCCATTTCTCCTGGTGATAGGATTTAACATTATCCAGCTTCAGTGTAGAGGTGGCAGCATTATTTGGGGTTATAATTGCAGATCAGTCCATTTTGAGGATAAAAATTCGCATCAGATTGCAGATCAGTTCTTTTAGAGGACATTTCTACCATCTTTCAATAGTTGGACAGGCAGCCGCACCTTTGTTTGGCATTTGGGCTTCAAACCCTAAGTACCAAGAGAAGTTTTTGAAGTTTTGGAGCTGAGAAGTTTCATATAGTAGTGGCACAACTCCTCTGACACCTGGAAACGAAGTGGGCAGTCATTTGTAGAGCTGAGAGAGTTGAATTTGTTGTATTAGAGTTTTATTAGACCTGAGATTTTATTTGCAGCCTTGTAATAGTTCATTTCTAGGTTTATGGATGAATGGGTATGTTGCATTTAGCCCATATTTTTGTAATTGTAGTCTTTTAATTAATAGAATCGTTGTATATGTCATGTTATTCGCATAAAACTCCAAAAAGATTAGAAAAATCAGAAAAAACACAAAAACAAGCAAACAAAAACCTTTCCTATTCGCTGGCCAGAGACTTCACGAAAATACAAAAATCAGAAAAATCAGATCAGATAGTGGTTGGAATCTTTCATCAACTGGTGGTGGCTCATTTGTAAGAGGAAAATGGGGCTACATGGGTCTATCTGTTGTGTGTGTGTGTCTTGTCACGCCTAGGAGACCGAAGAGTACTGTCCCTTGAGGAGGGAGCCCTGCTATTCCCACGGCTGCCTGTAACTGTAACAGACCTATCAGTCCTCTCACGTCTATCATGTTTGCCATGCCTATCTCTATGCCAGCCCAAAACCATCCTGTCAAGTGTAGTTTGGAGTCTATCTAATGCTTGTACAATCAGTGGTTGTGTATTAATGAATGTTCTTAATAAATTACGATTTTGATCTTCTTGCGGATTTTGTCCCCCCCTCTGATGGGGATTGCTACTGCCATCATGGCTATCTCCCATAGCTGCACTTAGAATACCAGTGTTAACCCCAAACTGTCCGTGTGCTCTCCTACGGTTATAATATCTCTGAGGCATAACCTCACTAGGATGCATAGAACTGAACAAAATGCCCACAGGTTGGCAAGATCATGCTCTCATACCATTGAAAGAATCCTTCCTCGATCTGATTTGAATGTTCTGATTTTGGCTTTTCTTGAAGTCTTTGACCAGCATATAGAATGAGTTTGGTTTTGTTTGTGTTTTGCGTTTTGTGTTTTTTTTTTAAACTCTTTTTTCTTTTTGATTTTTTTGTGTTTTTTGAGTTTTATGCGAAGTATAGAACATGTATAATGTTGATAAAGGAAAAATAACACAACATACAATGATTCTATTAATTAAAAGACTGAAATTACATAGGTAAGGTCCAACTGCCACATACCCATTCATCAAAAGGCCATGAAATGACTTTTTACAAGGCTGCAAAAGAAATCTCAGGTGTGATATAACCTTGTAACAGCAATTTCGAACTCACTTGTCTCTAAGAATGACTACTCAATTCGTTTCCAAGTATGAGAGGAGCTGAGCCACTGCTGTATGTAAATTGTCAGCTTCAAATCTTCAAAATCTTTGCTTATGCAAAAGAAATCTCAGGTGTGATATAACCCTGTAACAGCAATTTCAAACTCACCTATCTCTAAAAATGACTACCCAATTCCTTTCCAAGTATGAGAGGAGCTGAGCCATTGCTGTATGTAAATTGTCAGCTTCAAATCTTCAAAATCTTTGCTTAACACTTAGGGTTTGAAGCCCAAATGTCAAACAAAGGTGCAGCTACCTGTGCAACTGCTGAAAGATGGTAGAAATGTCCTCTAAAAGGACTGATCTGCAATCTGATGCGAATTTCTGTCCTCAAAATGGACTGATCTGCAACTATAACCCCAAATAATGCGGCCAACTCCACACTGAAGCTGGATAATGTTGAATCTTGTTACCGAGAGAAATGGGTTTTCGTCCAAATCTCCAAATACTCCTAGAAATTCGCGTTCCTGGAAGCTCCAAGCTCTTCAAACCCTCGAGTCTGCTGCTGCTCTCAAATTGAAGTCATAAGAAGAATCCAACATAGACAAAAATGCCTTTTTAACTTCTCCAAGAGGGGTCGACCCTTTTTGGGGTTACTATTTGGCCTAAAAAATCATAAAATAACATTGAGGGTCTAATTTTACATTGTGAACTTGGCCCCCTTTTTAAAACAACTTAAGTTCCTAGATGGGGGGGTCCACTTTTCACTATTCACTTTCTAATTTGTTGTTACTATTCACCTTTCACTATTCCATTAAAACCAACTTTATTATTTCCAATTTATCCCTAGCTTAATCAATTGAACTCGACTTTGAAAGGCTTGAACAACTCCCAGCAAGGTTGCACACCCTCAAAATGGGTCCTCTATCCATACTACTTACCTACGGGAACCCTTGTAATAACTCAACCTCATCATCAAATTTGAATGCCTAAGGAAGGGACATTACAAATTTCTAGTTCATTTATGCAGGTTAGAATCATGCAATTGTTTGTTTTTTTATAAATTGGTTTGTTGATGACTAATATATGGAATATCCATTCAAGGTTGCGGATCATCCAGTTGAATTGGATAATAGCATGGTGTGAAATGGACATATTCTCATTTGATGTCAGTTTTGCATTAGTTTTATGCATGAAGATATGATGATTTCGAAGATGCCATAATATATGTGAGATACATGAGCAAGAGTTTGAACAATAGAGAGTGAGGCAATGATATTTCAGCTGCATGAAGAGGAGGAAAATAGATGAAGACATGAATGAATTTTATTTTTTGGGCTCCATACGATAAGTTATTTGTTCCAATTTGAAAGAAGAGGAGGTTGGGGAAGTGGATAGCAGTGCACAATCAGCATCTTGCGAGTGGATGAAAGAAATTGGAAAAATAATATTGAAGTAAAGGCTGTAAGAAGCTGCAGAAAGCTTGAAAGAACATGTACTTGAGGGGAACAGGAAGGACTTGTGTGCTGACCACAAAGCAGGAGGACATACAAGGGCCATTTGCATGGGAAGATGTTTTATGAGATATTTCATGTAGTCGGTCATCTTGTTAAAAACCGCTGTACAACTTCAAGAATAAGACTGCCGAGGTGCTCTTATATTTTCGAGATTGAGAAGCACAGAAGCACACTATTTCATTGTCTAATTTTCTAGAGCATCACATTTCAGAAATAGGTGGTCAAAATTTTCAATTTTCATCGATTTGGGTCCACTTGCTTTTTAATCCTCTTGAAGATTGGAAATTAAAAATTTGCATTTCGGCCTCTATTTTTTAGGAGATCGTGCATGTTTGGGAAATCCTCAGCTTTTTCAAAATTTGACGATCTAGGTCTCTTCAGAATGAGATTGTCTACAAAACCCGGACCTCAAGTTTTTTCAGGAAATCTACCTTTTTCGAGAAAAATCAGCAATCTATTTTTAGCAATTGGTAATTTTTTTTTTCGAACATAGGCATGTTTATAGTCAAAATTGAAGATTTTCATCATACAATCCATTGAAAATCAAAAGAAGCGTAAGAAGCATAAAACTATTGAAGAAATAGAGGTCATCACTCCAGTTGTAGAGGCGCCAAAATTATCAATGAGTGAGTCAACCATTGGGGTAGCGATGTTTTCTAAGAATAGAACTTAAAAAGAAGTAGTTAATTGGATGCTTTTTTCAAGTTAGATTTGCTGTTCTCATTCATACATATCTATTCTTTGAAAATATCAAATGTATAGTTGGAGCTTTTCTTGCTTTTAAATCAGTTAACTGATTTTGGTAGGCAGTTAGTTGTTAGGTATCTTTTGTTTAGTTTTAGAAATAAAGCTTGCATGTTGGCAAGTCTAGTTGTTAAAAGCAAGGAGATTTTAGGGTTCCCTACTCGTTGTTTGTGTATAAATAAAGGTAGCCTTGCCCATTTCTTTTCAACCGTTGTTGTGATAACAAATTGTTGAGCCTACTTTGCCTGCCACTTTGTTATTTAGTGTCTGTTCAACTTTTGTCTTTGTAATCTGGTTTGATTGCATATTGTAAGCCTATCTTTTCTACAATTTGCTGTCCTGTTGTGACCTTTTCACACATCGCCCCATTCAAGATGGGGACCCCTAATTTTTGCTCCATTCTGGTCTTTTGGCTTTGGTTTCTCTCTCTCTCTCTCTCTGTTTGTCTCTTTTCTCTGGTCTGCTTTCCGGGGATGTTTCCGTCTGTGAGCCTAACAAGCGTAAAATTGACCAAGTCTGAAAATTAGGGTTTCATCTTTCCTAGTCAATCCAAGGTCGAATGAAGTGAATAAATTGAAAATTGAGACTAACATTGTTATCAATATGCTTCTAGCAGGCTCTCAGCAAATTTTCGTCAAATTTCGGGTACTTACTATTTTTTGTAAGTGTGCAATTACAGGCAATTCGTCAGCATTTTTGAGACTCCGACAATCATACGGCATTCAGAACACATCAAACTGCTCGTGTGCAAAATTTGAGCTGAAACAGACAACTTTCTATTTTTAGCAGTTCGGCTTCCAGAGCAGATTTCAGGGCCTAGATGCAGAATTTCTTTGCATGTTTGCATATTCCTTCTGGGTTTTTTGAGACCTTCGCGATGGTGTGACATGCAAAGCGAGATAACGACTTTCAGAATTCAGTCTTCCGAGGCTATTTTTTGGGGTTTGCATGTCAGGGTTTCTTTTGCATGTCGGATGATTCCTAGTGGGTTTTTCGAGAGCTTCACGATGGTGTGACATGCAAATGGAGATGATCACTCAGTAAGGAACTTACTATTTTTAGCTGGTGCGTCCTGGCAGCCGCTTCCCAGCAATTCAGAATCACGAGCTGATCGCAATGCAGCAGAAACGAAGGCAAACAGAGATCATTTGATAGGCATGTAGAGTAAATTAGGGTTTCCAACTTTGGAGCTTGAAAAGAAGGGTAAAAAGTCAAAATTTTCGAAAATCGGTGTAAACCACCGCGATCAACATCCTTCAAGCTATCTGCTGGTGAAATTTCAAGTCAAACGGAGCACTTACTATTTATAGTAAGTCAATTTGGAAATAGGCTAAAAATAGCAAGTCAGGTGCATGCGCTGATGTCAGTAGTCAGGTCACGTGGTGAGGAGCGCCTCATTCAAATTTCAAGTTCATCGGAGCAGTGGAGCTATCAGAAACAAGCAGTTACTATTTATAGTAAACCACCTTCAAAAATGGGCTAAAAATAGCAGGGTGACTAAAAATGGCAGTGTCGACAGAGTAACAAGGTCATGAGGATGCAGTGTGCAAAATTTCAAGTCGTTTTGAGCTTCAGAGATGCAAAATTGAGAGACTTACTATAAATAGTAAGGCATGGAAGAACTGGCGAAAATGAAGGAAAAATGGCTAAGGTATAAAAGTTCATCCTGCTCCCCAGGCAAAATGCGCCCTCAAGCACAAATAGCATGAATTTTTTTTTCTAAGTATAAAATTCATCCACCTGCTTAAGGAAAATGCGCCCACCCTCAAGGAGAAAGTTTTAAAATTTTCTAAGTGTTAAGTTTCATCCTACTCAGGGGGTAGAATGCGCCCAAGACAAAAATAAGTCAAGCTGGTCAACAAGTCTTCATCCACCTCACCCATCAAAATGCGCCCAGCCCAAAGTGGATGACTTCAAGAAAATTTTCTAAGGCAAGGTATCCTCCACCACCCTCCATTTGCGCCCATCCTTCACCCTTGCTAAAATGCGCCCAAAATCCAAAAGGTCAAAAGAGTCAAAGGTTTTTCATCCTTCATGAGGTGCAAAATGCGCCCAAAACATGCCATATGAAGACAAAAATGAAGAAGTTGAAAGGTCACTAAGGCGTTGAAAAGGTTCCATCCTCCTCAAGGCAAGAAATGCGCCATGCAAGCTAGGAAGAAGACAAAAGAGGTTGATTTTCCTCTACCCCCCTTTGAATGCGCCAAGTAAAGAGTAGGTGTAAGGTGAAAAGTGTTGAACAAGGTGAAAAGTGTTGAACAAGGTGAAATCCTCTTGCCCATGTGGAGTGCGCCCAAGTTGATATGAATAAAGGGTGAATATTGCTGGGCGTGGGAATAAATATCCTCCTCAAGGTGTTGAATGCGCCCTAGGTACGTAGAGGTAGGGTGAATATTGCTTGGGCGTTGGCCTGCAAGGTGGTGTTAAAAATTGCTAAGGCATTGAAGTATGCTAGGCGTGTTGAATACTCCTCTCCAAGTGTGATGTGCGCCTAAAGAGTATAAGTTGGTGAAAATAAAATAAGCTAGGCGTTGGGAGTGGAGATGGAAGATACTACTGGGCGTGGTGAAGTTAAATGTTCCTCATGGTGATGAAGTGCGCCTAATGTTTAAGTGGAGAATGTTGCAAGGTGTTGAAAATATTTTCCTAAGGCGTTGGAGTTTTAAAACAAAAATATCTTTCTAGTGTGAAATAAAATACAAGGTGGTGAATAACATAAAGGATGTGCCAGGCGTTGGGATTAAATATCCTCCATGACATGTGCCTTTAGGAAAATCTTCTAAGTGAGTTGATGAAATTTTCTCACCACTGGCAAGATGGATTGAAGAATGAATAAAATTTTCTAAGGGAAAATTTTTCAAAAGAAATGCTAAGTGATTCAAAAATTTTCTAAGGCACAAATATTTTCTCCCTTAGAAAAATACCTAAGTCTGGAGAGGTGATGGAGTTTTTCTTGAAGCACGAGCGGAATTGCCAGAGGTGAAGTCAGTGAATGCCAGCTTCACAGGGTTGATAAAATTTTTCCAAGTCAGAGCAAAGAAATACTTAAGGATCGAAGAACAAGAATAAATTTAATGAAAGAATATTTTCTAAGGTTCAAAATTCAAGAAAATTAAATGAACCCGTTCGTTGTGCACCCATGAGTTCGACGCGTTCTGAAGGAAATTTTCTTCTGGGTATTGAAGATCATCGATGAGGAATGGATTTTAAGGTCTTCCACAACTTGCCGAGGTTATTGTGATAAGGATTTCAAATGGGCACTGGATTGATGAGTTTTCCTAAGGGAAATTTGAAAAATTTCTAAGGCAAATGTGAAGAAAATGTGTTTTCAAGGTAAAATCCTCCAGACAATGAATTTGAAAATGATCGCCTAGATGATTTTTGATCAAATTCCTGATGAAAGAATTTCTTCTCGAGTCTGAGTTGGATGAAATATCAGAGTGAAGTGCGCTAGGCAGAATGCAAGATGGGTTGGAAAATTGGCTAAGGCGTGAAGAATTTGAAAGCAAAGTTGGCTATTAAAGACGATGAACGCTTGGAAGTTAGAACGTGAAAATCAGGTAAGTAAGTTAAGATTATATTATGAAGTGTTCTAATACTCTTCTCCTCGCTTGTTTTGCAGGAGGAAGGTCGAGGCCACAGCACGATGACTTGAAGTGGTGAAGCACGATGATATTACAACCTTCGGAGGAAGATAAAGTTACGAGTTTCACATGAAGGAAGGAAAAGTTGCAAGAAAATGGCTAAGTGTTGAGACTCAAGTGACAAAGAAGAAGTTGAAGAGCAACATCAAGAAAGAAGATCGAGAACAGTGTGAACGCGTCTACAAACGAGAATCTTCTAGAAGGATGGTGGACATTAATGGCTCATTTATTACCCCACTCCTCTTTGTGGCGGTTTTTAGGTCAAATCTTGTTTAGGGCTGAGGTGGCACAATCTAGGCCATCCAGCCGATTGTAATCTGAGCCGTCCGTTGGACTTGGCCAACTATAAAAGGGGGAGTCCCCCTCATTTGTATCTCATTAGATTTAGAAGTAGAAGCAGAGCTTAGAGGAGTATAGAGAAGTTGATAGAGTAGAAAGTAAAGTAGTGTAGATTGAAAAGGAAGGAAAGTCTTCCCTTTGGATACTTTGTAAGAAGTTGTCATGTATGCTTTCATAATAAAGGAATTTTCATTGATGGTGAATTCTTCTTTGTTGTGAATAGTTGTTGAGGCTTCTTCATCCTTCTAATTCACGTAGCATCTTGAAGTAGTTTAAAGTAAAGTAGATTTCATTTCATGCAAATACCTAGCAATTGTGGAATGTGGTGCTCGATTTGAACAAGACTTCGCTTGTCCATACCACTAGCGAGCCCACTGACGGTGGGTTCGCCTTGCGTGGTCAACTGGAACTTTATGAAACTTAACTTCGATTATGGTTTATACGTTGGCATGCGTCATTGTGATGGTGTCTTCATGCTAAATCGTGATTTGAACATCTTAAGTCACTCCTCTGAAGATTGCACCAGTTCCGTGGAAGCTGTCTGAAGTGAGGCAAAACGGAGCTTGGTTGAAGCTTGTGAGAATTGATCGCCATGTCCCACACCTTAGAATAGATTAGAACTTCTTAGGCCCTACACCCTTTAATTTCAGTTCATCTTCGGTTAGAATTAGGAAACTTGTGCTCACCTGCCAAATCATTTGAATTACATGAAAGCCCTTAGTCCGCTATCTGCTGTCAACTGTCGAACAATTGTGTAAGTCCCCTTGAAATACCAGCAAAAATCACATCGAGCCAACTGAGTCTATTCGCATTATTGGAACCTTGGAGTTGAAAGCATGAACTCACTCGCAATCTTAGCATGCTGAATACTTTGTTCAAGAGGGGATAGAGTATCCGTTGGGAAACTTTATTCTGTGTTGGTGCGGTCTCAAAAACCATGTCAACATGTCCCAGAAGTGTATTTCCTGTTATAAAATTGAGGAAGGAAATCTCATACCTATTTTTCTCTGATCTACTGTCTCAATCCATTTCAGTACTTTGTCTTATGGTTTGCTTTCGTAGTCTTTATTTCAGCTTACATCTAATAAATACAATGAGTCTTCGGGTGTGTTCTGGAAGCAAGTTTATTTAAGCTTTTGTGTTAAATCAAATCATTCCTTGTTTACTTCTGATTCTTAGGCTTTGAATTTACTTGAGTTATCAGAAGCGTCTTTAGAGTAGGCCTAGTTGTAGTTGAAGTTCTCGAAAAGAGAAAACCTCAGCTATGACGCAAAGAGTTTTATAACCTTGTGCTCTTAGCTGAGAATAACAAGATTGGTAGTAGTTTAGTATTTCTTTTTAAGCATAATCAGCGAAGAGGGAGCTTCCCCTCCTAATTTGAAGAGCAGTCTAACTGTCTGTTTCTAATCCGCGTTCCAAAGGTGCAAATTGAAATGCCAACACTCATAAAGCAGCGATTAATTTTATAAGGCAACAACTAAGGAGAAGTTAAGGGCAGCGATGAAGGCTATAGAGTCATGCCCTTTTACAAGGTTATTAAAAGAGTTGCATCTCTTCACAAAGGAAAGAAGATAGAAAGGTAAGAAATAAGAAATAAGGAAAAGGGAAGGCATCATCAGATTTCAAAAAGGGAAAATATGCAGAACAAAAGAGATATATGCAGATCTTAAAGAGGTAAATACAGATTTGAAAAGAGATATAAAAGGAACAGGCATAACAAGTAAGCATAATATAATTATCAATATATATATATATATATATATATATATATATATATATATGTAAGTACAATATAATTATGAATCAGTAAGTACTTATTGATAATTATATTATACTTATATATATAAGTAAGTATAATACTTATATATATATAAAATAAGTAACTATAATATATTTATCAATATATATAAATGTATGTTTGTATGTTTGTATATATGTATGTATTTATGTATGTATGCTCATGCAAAGGTGATTATTGTAAGTTTAGAAACTAATTAGTAAAAATTATATATACATCTATATATATATATATATATATGTAGTATATTCGATTATGCAATAATGATGCTTGCAGCAATTTTTTTTTTTTTTTTAATTAGTAAAGGCGGGTCAAACCCACAAGATTTTTATTCAACAGAAAAACCAGCAGTTACAACGGAGTAAGAAAACATCTGGAAACCATCAAACCATCAAACCTCTAACAGCCACCAACTTCAACAATGCCAAAACCAGCAATAGATAAAATCTGAGTTACAACAGAAATACACTAAGAGAAGAAACCCCAATAACAAAAGCTTCTAACAATGCCTATTCTTCCTTTTATCATGCGAACAAAGTGACATACTAAAAACAGGATCCCTCTTCTTCTTCTTCTGTCTTTGGACCGTTTGCCATTTCTCTCCCTGATCATCCGACCAAGAGGGCTCTCCAATACCTTCGTTAGGAAGGCTACTCCCATTAGAAAAGGCCGCACACTCCCCAGTTGACCAAACCCCACCCACATCATTAGGGTCACTGCCCTACACCACCTTGAATACTACAGCCAGTGCTATGTCTTTCTTATGGGTTCCAAATGAAATTGTGCCATTAGTTTCTTTCATTGGCTCATTCCTCACCACTCCCTCCTCCATTGAATAATGGTGGGGAGAAACTTCTTTCCACCATGAAGCTTGATTATCCCTCTTGCGTTTGGAATAATGCTCAATAATATGATCAGATTTAAAATAGCATCTACATCTAAATGGTAAACCTTCATAATCCAACTGCTGTTCCCACACACCACCAAAGAACTTCAAAGAAACAGCCATAGGCAAAGCCTTTGAGATGTCCATTTCTATCAGAGTGCGAGCATATGTTGTGTGCAGAAAACTGGTAGTATCTTTATCAACATCCAAAATTTTTCCCAATGTATTGCCTACAACTTTAAAACAAGGTTCAAACGAAAAATGAAGAGGTAAATAAGGTAATCTTACCCAAATAGGAGCCTTCTCAAAAGTTTCTATATTGGGGTTAAAAGCTGGGTGCCATAGTTTCAGCAGTAACAGGTGCTTATCATCCCAGCTCCATTCATAATCACAAAGCACAGTTCTCCTATCCTTTTCATTATCAAAAACAACCACAAAGAAACCCTTCGCATTAGGGTAAATTTGGACATCCCCCTCCAAAAATGGGCTCCAATGCTTTGAAATCCACTTATTAAGCTCTACAAGACCCGGCCAAAACCCTCTGAATTTGCCAATAAGCCCAAGTGTAGCAAAATATTTCTCATTTTCAGCAATTTCAACCCGTAAGTCCCCATCAAGGGAGACCGACGGAATATTGTCTACACATGGCAAGGTCATAAATTTTGTTTCCAAAAGCGCAGTTGAATTGGCACAGTTGTGCCCCCTATTCTGTTCACCACCTTTCAAGCTTGAGCTCTTCCCACCACAATGCATATTTTTCACCCTTGGTGGACAAACCTTGGCAATTGGACCCCCAGCCGCATCTTGCTTTCCACCCTTCCTCCTATTGCGCGCTGTTGAAGCTCCTCCCAAATGCAAGGAAAGCACACTAAACCGCACTGTAGACGCGTAAGAATATTGTCTACACATGGCAAGGTCATAAATTTTGGTTCCAAAAGCGCAGTTGAATTGGCACAGTTGTGCCCCCTATTCTGTTCACCACCTTCCAAGCTTGAGCTCTTCCCACCGCAATGCATATTTTTCACCCTTGGTGGACAAACCTTGGCAATTGGACCCCCAGCTGCATCCTGCTTTCCACCCTTCCTCCCATTGCGCGCTGTTGAAGCTCCTCCCAAACGCAAGGAAAGCACACCAAACCGCACTGTAGACGCGTAAGGATGACCCCAAGCACCAACAAAACCAACAAAGCCGAAAGCCTTTCACTGCTGAACAAAACCCTAGCCGCAACCATCGCAAAAGAAAATAAAATCCTGAGGCTTGCAACAATTATTGAGCCTTATAAGTAATTATGATTCTTTAATATAAATGTGGATAATATATTCTTATTTGTTTGATTTACGTTGAACAATATCTTTTGAATATTAAGAACAAATCGAACCATTTTGAGTTATATATTGATAGAGCAACAAACACCCAGGAAAAACAACTGCCGAATAACCTTCATGAGATAGAGAGGAGCACCATGCTACTTCGCAGAGAGACAAATAAAATATGAGATGAATATATTACACAATGTACAGGCTTATAAAGCCGTGAAGATGCATAGATGGGTGA
>VDFB02353297.1:129871-166768 GCA_007258455.2 Sequoia sempervirens
AAAATGGTAAGTGCCTGAAGACAAAACATGATCCAGTCTCAACAAACAACTTGTCTCCCTTTCGGGAGAAACAAAACCAAATACAAATGTAGGTATGCTTCCCAAAGAAGCATGAAAATGTATGATGGTGTCTCTGAAATCTGCTCATGTGTCGCCAAGACCATGGAAGATGATGCCACGAACCAATCAAGAACATGCCCAATCACAACAGAAGGTGACAAACAAGGTACCACTAGAAACTGATTCTGAACAATATCCAGAGACTAAAATGGGGTGACAACAGTTGTACCACAACTATCATCAAATAGGAGCGATATACCCTCAAATGTGTCCTCCAAATCTGAAATATGAGATTCTACGAACAAGCAACCAATGTCCGACAAAAAAGAATCCCAATTAGGAAGACAATGAGATTCTGGTAGTGATGAATCATTGGATGTGGGCAATAAATCATCAACACAAAATGAATGATCCTGCAGAACAGGAATGATAGGAGTCTCAATCAATGACTTTGCACAACGAATCACTGAAGGCGAAGGTACATCAACTGTCCCTGATGGAGTAGAAGGAGCATCTGAAGAACTCTCATCATCCTCATCTAAAGACTCAAAGTATTCCAAAACCTCAAACTTCTGCATTGTAACATGATCATAGGGTATCCTGTCTAAAAAATGAAGAGGCACAAGACAATCTGAAACAGGATCATTTGGGAATGGCTGAATATTAGGATCTCCATGTATTTCCCAGATTTTAATCCAAAGAGTATATGGACATTCAAAATGATCAACAACATCTAAAGTGGCATCATCAGTATGCATTGTAATAACTCCTAGGACATGATCCCTTTTGTAATTCCAGGCAAACCTCTTACTATCAGTACCAGGAAGGGGAAGAAGATTATATAGGTATGGCAAAAGATGAAGCCATCTCAAGTGCTTCAATATACCATCTCTCCATTGTATATAGTTCCCCCTATCCAACATAATCACAGTAGGATGCAAAGAAAACCCCATAATCAACTAGGACAAATCTCCAAAAAAAAAACAAAGACTACCTTCAACAACAAATAGAAACTCCCAAATATTGCAAATGAAGGCGAAACCTATATCGAACTTCAACGGATTAAGAGCACCACCAAACAACAAAATATTAGAGAAATTCCTCAACCATTGCAAAGGTGACGAAAATACCTTTCCGTTGATATATGGTTTAGAAAATCGGCCTTCGTTTGCAGAAAATATGCTGAAATGAAAAAAAAGGCCTATAAAGGCACTTCTGGAGCTCTCGATCACACCATACGACCTCCACGAACAAGGGGGGTAAAAATTGAGCAGCCTCTCAGGGCAAGGGCAAGTGAACTCCAAATCATCAGGTTCGAGCACAAGTCACCACTCACAAATCACCAAGTCTTCACACGAAACAAGAAGAATTTACAGTCATGTGAGACTTTCTCACAACAAAGGAGGGAAATAAGAGGGTATTTCAATAGCCAAGAACCGTACCGCAGGAAGAAATGGGACTAAACTTCCCAATAAAACTTCTCCAATCAGGTCCACCACGCACAACAAACCCTAAGAAAATATTTGTTGGCAAAACTTTACAAAATATAAAGTTTTTAAAAAATGTTTCACCAGAGCCCAAAACTCATGTTGCTCTTCAAAAATTGTACTTTGAGAATATCTATGCATACGAACTACGTTCCTCAGGTTCAAATCGGATGCCTTCAAATCGAATACCAAATTTGAAGAAAAAGACAAGCCTCCAGAGGAAACACAACCTCCAATAAAGGAATTCCAACGCCTTTCTCAAGGAAATCGAGCCTATTAATTAGAGAATTCATGCCCTCAATGAGCAAAATGCTAAACACAGTGTTTGTAGACTATGTGCAGCGAACCTTTGATAGCGCCTTAGCACGGCCTCCAAACAGGCAAAAATCACAGCTATTAAAATTGGAAGACTACGGGCTATATGGAAGGTGCTCGCCTCTGCAAAATTTCAATGCCGCTCAGATAAATCATGGTCTAAACAACAAAACCATGCCTTAGCCAATGCCCAGACATAGAGCAAACAAATGCCTCAAAGATGAATTGCAAGTTTTTGAATGACCATTTACAGGCTCGTCCAACATAAAATCGCGCCCTTCTTCCAGCATATAATTTACTCTAACATATATATTATATTCAATTATGCAATATGGATGCTTGCAGCGATTATTGAGCGTTATAAGTAATTATGATTCTTTAATATAAATGTGGATAATAGATTCTTATTCGTTTGATTCATGCTGAGCAATACCTTTTGAATATTAAGAACAAATTGAACCATTTTGAGAAATATACACAGATTAATATCTGCAAACTATAGCAGACCAGGATAAGTCATTTGCATTAATAATTTCGCAATACTTCAACAAATGCCTAATCTGCACTATTTCTAGGCTATGTATTGTTTCTCTCTCGTCTGTTATTCACCATGTTTGTCATCACCTTCCTAACATCGACTCATTCTACATCTGCATATTGAGATTATAGCAATAACATAGTTTCATAAATATTAGGGTATGCTATTTGATGTATATGTTTAAATTTGTAACGTGCCAACCCTTCAGTAAAGTAAAGATTTCATAATTTACATCATTTGAGTAAGTAAACGTGCTATTGTGACATTGCAATAAAATTTTTCCTTTTCTTCATTGATAATACATGAACAAGTTGCCATATCAATTTACAATAAAGATTCCATTTCATTATAATAACTTCACAAGTACATGAAACAAGAATACATACCTTAACTAACATAGCTCCAATGAGCTTTAGAACAAATAGTAGTAATACGGTCCAAGATCTTCCCTTTCAAATCTTGGTTCTTCAGTAGCCTTCAGTGGAGGAGAAGCATCACTCAAGCACTTTTCCGCCAACCACGAACTTATAATGCGGTCCCCCACACACCTATTATTCAATAAATGGCCCTCCCTTCGATGAAGAGATTGGTTGGGTAACTGATACTATTAACCAAATGAGCATAGTGCTGTGTCCTACACAACTAGAACCTTGCTATTTCACAATCCCGATCTAGCATAAAGGTAGCATAAAGGATCACAATGAATTGGCAGTGTAGTCTCAAGCATCACAGAGTCTAAGTAGATTTTGTACATTGCATTACTTTGGCCAAAGTGTTCTCATTCAGTACTTCGATTGAAGGTCATCTATCATAAATACTACTCAGGGCTGATTTGACTTAAGGCTATCTTATACTATGCATAGGTGTGGTCCTTCACTGGATAATGTCATCCTAGACTAACCTACAACATACTACTGCTAGAAATGAATCAACATAACAAGTAATTCACATAATCCCTCCAATACTGGAAATCTTTATCCTAGGAGTAACTCAAGCTTATCTCAGTTAACGTAATAACTTAAGCTAATAGAATTTACTTGACTCCTGTCCTCATTTCGGTCCTAGTATAAAATAACTAATAAAGCCATATTCTCCTTATATGGAGATCATATAATTAATGCAATCACACAAGTATGCATCTTTTTCCTTTAGCAATCTACTCCCTAGGTGTAAATAGATATGCAAATCACTAACATCTTACATTCTATACACTACATAAATACAGATTATGAAGCAATTCCCTATCTATGCACAAGCAATAAACACAATTTCATAAATATTTAAGGTTCACAATTCAAAACGATAGTAGAAGAATATCCCATGCCTGGTATTTAGCTTTCCTTCAAATGATGATGTCAGCGTATTCTCACAGCACGTCTAACTCTATCAATCAATTGGCAATTCCGTCACAAGTTTCTACCTTTCTCACTCAGAATTAACTCAAAATTAACTCACAAATTGCTATCCTTCTCACTCAGAAACAAGTACTTAGATATGAATATTCAGACTGATATTGGTTACAGCTGAACATAAGTATAATACTTAGGTGAATCGATATTGAAACTGGTAATTTCAACTAAACTCAACTCTCAGGAATATATGTCTCTCAAAAAAATAGAATGATGCTCTACAGAAAATGAGTTCTCAAAGCTAGATTCTCTAGAAAAAGAAGTCCGTAAAGAATGAGGAATTGGGCGGC
Organism: Sequoia sempervirens; assembly: GCA_007258455.2. NCBI lineage: Eukaryota > Viridiplantae > Streptophyta > Pinopsida > Cupressales > Cupressaceae > Sequoia > Sequoia sempervirens. The sequence goes on from VDFB02353297.1 coordinate 133,971, forward strand.
TATTTATAGAGCCTCAACCCCATTGAATTCCACTTCCAAAGGCATGTAAATTGCCAGAACTGTAATTTGAATTGTTCAACTTAATAAGTGGCGGGTTTCTAATCTCATAATCAGCTTCCAAGAGGTGAGTCGACCTCCATTGTTTGACAGTAGAATGGAGACCATTTCATATTTGCACATGGTTAAATATGTTTAATCAACACCTACAGGCTTCCTTCCAGATATGGCACCACTTCTAAAATCTGGCGGGTAGAAATGCAGAGTGAAAAATTCCAATGATAGTTGCAATCCACATAGCCTATAAATATGGCTCAATCGACAAGCATATAGGCTGCATTTCATATTTCTTATGACTTGGTCATTGCCCCGCACGTATATTGGCGCATGTGTTTTTCCTTAGTCGCCGAATTTCATTTAATTTCTAAAGTTCACAATATAGTTTGTGAAATATTTCGACTTCCACTATATTGGAGATTGATGTATTTTATTTCCCAAAGTTCAAAGACAATATTTCAATTCATTCTATTTCCATGTTTGATGGGTATATTTAACTCGATTTCTATAGTTGGAAGTTTAATATTAATTCAAAGTGGAAAATAATTTGATTTCCATTGTGAGATTAATATTAAATTAATTAGGAAATAATTATATATTTTATTATATAAATATAATTATAGTTTTTAACTATAATATATTTATATAATCTTTAATATATAATCATGTATATATATGTATTTAACAAATATATATTTATATCGTGAGCTAGGTAGCATACTTCCGATATAAATATATTTATACATATATATATATATACAAATTCAGGAGGCAATAATAACAAAAATATTATTATTATTAATATCCACATATTATAGGTTGTGTGCATATATACATGTATATACCTCTATGTACACGTATGTGTAGGTATACCATATCGATGCATCCGTATGAGCATATCCGCTTGCCAATCATACACCTGTATCAATATGTATATACATATGGATATGTGTATATACTATATATATGTATATATGTCCACTCCCTATTCACTTACATTCATTCACGTTACCATCATAATGATCATAATACAACAAGACAGATATACAGATAAACATCACTCATAAAAGTGTAAAGTAGACAAGACTCCTAATGCCAATGCACGAGCTACGGATGACTTATCTAGAACCAACATAATTGACTTAGTTCACTCAATCTATAGTGACGTGTGTGTATGCTCAGATAGTTCACTTTACTAGTTAACCGACCAAGCTCCTCTCTCGAGTGATACTTCCCCTTCGCCTGGAGGAATGGTTCAAATACCTGTATGTTGGCGTTTAAATTCGCACCTCTGGAATGCTTATTTGAAACAGACAGCTATGCACAGTAAAACTGCTCTTCAAATTAGGAGGGGAAGCTCCCTCTTGTTGATGGTGTTGAAAGAAAGTAAACTAAAAACTAAGTTGCCTATCTTTTTGATCAGCTAGAGCACAAGGTTTATTAAACACAAATGCCGCAGCTGAGATTTTCTGTTTTAAGAACTTCAACTATGACTAACTTAAGCTAAAGACGTTTCTAACTTCTCAAGTAATACGCAGAGCAAGAGAAACTAGAAATGAACAAGGTTGATTCTTTGACAAAGTGCTTCAATAAACTCTTTTCCAACAAACATCTACACACTTCAATGTAAGCTGAAATTAAGATCATAAAAGCATAACACAAATAACGGAAATTTGAGACATTATACCAAGGCAAAGGAGGCTCATGATTTTATTTCTCAAACTTCTGGAACAAAAGATTATCCTAACACATGCACGGAACAAGAACTTGCAGCTAAAAAGGCTTGCAAACTTGTTCTTACACGAAAAGAACAACAATTACAATAACTCCTTGTTGGCTAAAAAAGACTCAACAATTCGCTATCATAAAGCAATTGAACAACACTTGAATAACAAATAGAAGGCACAATAGGCTCAGCCTTTTGTTATCACTAGCATGGTTAAAGAAAACTAATGAGCAAAGACTCTTATTTATAGGAAAGCAGAGGAGTAGGGAACCCTAAAATCTCCTTGCTTTCACAATCTAGGGCTTGCTCAACAAGCAAGCTTTATTTCAAAATCTAGAAAGAAGATAACATCTAACACCTAAGAAAGCAAGAAAAACAAGAAATGCCAACTATTACAATCTATCTTCTTTCTCTTCTCAAAGAATGGATAAGAATGGCTCCAAGAATAGAAAGAAAGCGAAAAGAAAGCTTCTAGATGAAAGACGTTTTAAAGCTCAATCACATCCGCTAAAAAGCAGGAAACTGCATCTTGATCAGGTGCATCGATACTATCTAAGGCAGTATTCTGATTCTCCAAGATCTCTTTGCCTTCTGCGATCAAACTTAAAGAATCTTTCACTTCTTCAGCTGTTTTATGAGTTCTATTCTTGAACAACATTGCTGCCCCAAAAGATGACCCACTAATTGATAACAAAGCATATCTTGTCTACTTCATAGCATTGTTTTGGCCCTTTGGAAGTAGTTAGCTAGGCCGTTAGTCTGTTTTCTAGAGTTTAACCTTGTCTCTTTAGTCCTTTGGTCGTATGGATGCCAACAGACTTGAGAGACGCCAGCGTGCTGCACCGTCGTCCCGGGACTACGCTTTCATCCTCGGGCAGAGAGCTTCCTGAGGTGTAGTGTTGAACCCGAAAACTGGCTCGCCTAGCCCCATTCCGAGTTTTGGGTCCGCAGAGTGATTGAAGGGCCTAAAGTCCTCATCATGCTCGTCCCATATTTCCTAACAACCCTTTTAGCTGAGGTAAGTTAGGGCAGCCTTCCGCTCTTGGCCCTCCGTGACTTGGGGCCTTGTATGTGGTCAGTCCCCTTACCTTACAACTAGTATGGAGTCTCATACATTCACACTACTTTGATCAAAGAGTTCTCATTTAGTATTTTGAATGAAGTTCATTTGTCACATACACTATTCAGGGTTGATTTGACTTAAGGCTGTCTTAAGCTACGCATAGGTAAATCCTTCAATGGATAGACCGTCATCCCAAATAACGTATCACCATATAATCTACTTGGAATTAACTACTTTATTGGTAAGTGCACAAGCTAGGTATTCCTTCTATAGATTGTAAATCATCCTAGATACCCTACATACTTGGATAACTCGACTTACGTGTAAGTATATCAATCCCTCTACTATATTGGATGCCCTCTCCTAGGAGAAAACAAAAGCTTTGCTAGTTAAATAAATAACTTAGCTAAGTGTATCACATGTGCTGTACATGTTCAATCAAACCTAGTAGATATTACAATGAAAAACATCCATCTCCTATTACGGAGTAAATACAACCACATTGCATCCTATGTTCAAACATATCTAGTATAATTAAATACTTATGTTGTACCATATGTAATATAATTAAATACCTATGCCAAGCAATCCCTTTGACATATCTTGTATAGTTGTCTACTTGTGTCAAGCAATCTCTCATATCATGGAGTACTTAAAAACACATTTATAAAAGCTGCCTAAGGCTTCACTTCTCTTTTCTGAAAGCAATCAGGTCTAGCAAATAGTATCTATGCAAACATCATTCTCCTATTATGGAGATCATTACAAACATGTAAAACATAGCTAGAATTGCTTATTTTTCCTACATTTATACTTCCTATGCACAAACAGAAAAATACTTTTCAAACAGCATAGTAATCCTTGTAAAAGAATAGTAGAAGAATATCCCATGCCTGTAATTTGCTTTTCCTCAGATTGTTGATAACACAACCTTCACTTTTGACCAATCCAACAACTTCCAACACCTTAGATAATTGGCAACTCCCTCTCAGATTTCACTCTTTGTCACTCAAAAAAAAGATATACATAACTGGTAAAACACAAAAGTATTTAACTAGCAGGCGTATGTTTTGGTATAATACGCCTTCTCTAATGGATACTCAGAAATGGTGGAAGTTGTTATTTACTTACAACTGGTAAATGTATGATGCTCAAGATATTTCAAATATGATATAGGGAATTACGATTTTAGTCTTGAATCATAGAGAAATGAGTATAATCAGAAATATGATGCTCAAGATTTTAGTATGTACCTCAACTTGTGATCCTCTTTGTTATGGAGTCATAGTGAAACTAAATTATTTTCTGATCCATTTACATTCTGTTATTTGAGGCCCAAGCCAAATGCAAATATCTATATTATTGGCATTGATTCCCTTCTCATTTTTAGATTATTGGCAAGGTTTGGCTTTAGTTGGATAAACAAAGATTTAAATTTCAGCAACATCCTAGTATCAGACGTATTTGTATGGCCCTTACACCATTTGTAGCAATTTGGAGAAAATCGTTTTAGGTTTAGTCTTTCTTATTAGCTTGGTATATGATGTTATGAATGTAAGTCAATTTAAACTTCATGAGTCACCACACACACATGAAGAGGTTGTCATATATAGATGAAAGATAGTGTTCTTGATTTCCTCTCCTACACTACTAGGAACAATTCCATTTCCCCTTACCGGTCACAAAGGTTCATAGCTAACTCAAGATAAGCGGATGAAAAATATTACCTTTATCAAATAATTTGGATGTTAACATATTATGCATACTGAAATATGTTAATTCACCTCCGAATTGAATGCCGTCTTTTGCTGTGTATTCCTAGGAAGTAGGCGAACATTTTCTGATCATCAAACTGCCACCAAACAGCAGCTTTATTTCTGGCACAAATCCAAATGCTTCCTTGAATGGTACGGCCTTGAGAAGGGGTGATTTTAGCTTTTAAAATTGCAGACTTCAAATTAAAATCCAAAACTTTGCAAGAGGGGGCGCCTTGGCATAACAATCACTCAGCAAAAATACCCATAACCAAATTAATTTTATTTAGAGAGCTGCGAACAGAATCCACTTTCAGCTGTAGAAATATCAACAACTTCAAAATCTGGAAATTCTTCAAAACTTCAACTATAAGCACAAATCTGCTAGTCTGGATGAGAAGCAGCAAGAACCAACTAGGTGTTGTATTTCAAACATGAAATTGGATAATGGCTAGGAGGTAGCATCCTCGAAGCATGAGTTCAAATGTCATTTCGACAGCATAACAGTATGATAACATGAATGGATCTGTAACAGCCTTCCCAGACTACAGTTTAAAATTTTCAACTGATAACTAACTTTCAGCTGAACTGCAGCTAAATTGTTTTCGAAACAAGGGTTCCCAATTGATCCAACTAACTCAAACTTGCAAATATCTTTTTAATTTTTAGTTTTCAGTTTCAGTTCACTTGAATCGTTCAACAGTTTTCCGCCAACTGTTCATGGCAGATCAATAACTAAATAACTGCCCAACTAGGGTTTCATTTGCAGCAAGACGGAAAAGAGAATTCAATTCAGATGTCATTACATTATATACTTCATCAACTAACTTTTAATTTCATTTTCAGCTGAAAAGAAACTATTAACTATAAACATCTAACAGGAAATTGCAGAAGAATAATAATTACTTTTCTTTGCTCCCAGAAGATAACTAATAATTACTACAGCTATGAAACAATGTAACAGCTGAATAAATTCAAGTAACTATCTCCCTAAGTATCTAAGAATCTTACTATGTTCATTGACATAAAGAATAGCATTCATGGCATAGATGAAATAGAAGTTCAATTACTATTGCATGTACCTGGATCTACGAGAGAGGAAGAATTCCTTTTGGCATCATCTCCATACTATCATACTTGGAAATCTTTATCGAGGGAAAGAGAATTATCATCAGGGGCTTTACCGCCCAACCAAGACCTACTGGTCTCCCGAGTTTCTTCAACTGAAGAACCCGCCCTTCACGAGGGTAATCAACATGGATCAATTTATCATCATGCCTCTGAGCCTGATGTCCGCGAACCTATACCACTGATCGATCCTCCCTCTATAGGTACCTCCTATCAGAAGAATCATCCTGATCAGGGTATATCTGGCCATGGAAGCTGACATTGCCAAACGGGCATCTACCTTGGCCAAGGATTTTTCTATTAATTATTTGTGGCATCACTGTGCCGTCAGCACGCATCCTTGCTCGACATGATAATTCTCCGACCAAATTTTAGTCTTACCATAACTGGTTTGGTTATCGATCTTCTCTTATTTCGAGGTTAAGTCTTACCCTTAAGGTTTAACATTACAAGAACTTGGTTTGATTCCACATTTGTTAAGGATTAAGCAGTTATCTTTTAGGAGAGAATTTCATCTCATGACTTTTCTCATCTAAGTAAAATAATCTTTTATTCTCAAACTTCTGAGGAGAATTAAGGAGTCTTTTTCGACAATATGAATTCAATGTTTTATATTACAGTGCCATGAATTCAGATCTTCCCTCATGAACCGAGGTATTTAATATTGAGCAAAGAAGGTTAATTCACATCCTTTAGACCCTTTGGTTTTTCTTAACACCTAATGAGGAAGGAAGAGACCTGTCCTTCAAGAAGGTTCATCAGGTTAATGGTCTCACATTGTAAGGAAGAACATGATTCTATTTCGGAATTTAATATTTTTATTTCTTTAATTTATGATATTTCGAATTTCCAAGATTTCCTCTTGCAGCAAGAATTTCCAATTGGCATAACTCATTCAAGTTTATGGAGATGAGAAGAAGTTTTAAAACCCAACTTATCTTTCAGAATTTGAAGCAGATTCTCTCTTGTTTCAAGGTAGAAACATTTTAACTTTCCTAGGCTTAAGTTAATCCCATTCATGGTCTATTTCTCCATGACTAATTATAACCATTTCTCTCTTAATTCGAGGTTAGTTCTTATCCAAAGAATCACATCACAATAGCTTGGTATCAGTTCATAACTTTCTTATGATTATGCGAGAATCTTTATAGAAAGAGAGAGAGAGACAGAAAGAGGCTAGTACCATAAAGGATCCTTCCAAAGCTAAAACATTCAAGAGCCAGATAAAGATCTCGGAAAGGAAAAAGGGTAAAGATACCGCTCCAGCTCAATGAAAAATAATGTCAGCCTAGCCTTGGTCTGAAGGTTACCAAATAAAAGACAATGGTTCAGACTATCGGTTTAGATACAGTTTGGTAATAGTAAGAGGAATTTTGAATGCCAACGTTTGGTACAAAACTGATTCTATACAGAATATTCTATTGAACATATACCCGGAAGGTAGTAAGGACCCGAATTAAGTTTACTTCAAAAGATGAGAAGTCTAAATGAAATTTCATTTAACACACAAGAGTCACAAAATATACTTATGAATATTCGATGCCTAATTTTAACAAAGCGAGGTCTCTTTACATGCCTGAATTTGAAGCTCTATAATTTTGAAAGAGATCCCGATTCTTCTCCTCTGTGCTCGGGTCAAACAACGATGCGCCTGAAGCCTTTCCGACCAAAGAAAAATTTGAAGACGGCTTACTCAGTTACCAGGAAACAACACTAAAATCTAAAGCTTGAAATTATCGTCCAGGCTCTTCCACGCTAAGCTCCCGAGGAACAATCTTGGATAGCCCCTGGTAAAGTCGTTGACGGAAAAGGAAGAGATACGGGATTGGAAAAGGAAAGGTTATCAATGGAAGCAGATGGAAATGGGTTTTTCCAAGTTAATAGAAATGAAATGAGTGTTTCCCTGCTACGTCTGAGGAGAATTCAGTAAAGAAGCAAGTTAAGCCCTCCAAAATGCCCGAGCCAACAATGGTTGCATATCAATCGCCCAAAAAAAACCCCTTTGCCAATGCCACTGGACCGGTATATAATTTCCGAATCCTCCTGAGACCTTCAATCCTAGATTCAAACGCCTCGGCGCCTTCTTGGCTTCCTTCTCGACCGTTTCCACAAGAGGCTCGAAGGGAAGATAACAGAAAAGCACCGCCCGTGATCTCCACCTTCGAATTCCTTTTTATTTTTATTTTTATACCTTTCTTCATTTTCATATTTTAAATGATGGCATTAGAATTTTATCCTCATTATTAATTAATATGATTTAGCCATTGCAAATAATAATAATATACTTTTATATATATCAAGAATTATTCTTCTCGACTCACAAGAGAATATTATTATTATTTAATATTATATTTTTTTTTCAATCATTTTAATTTAATATTTATAGACCTTTTGAAACCTCCTTAATAGGTGATTATTGACATACATATTTAAATTGACTTGCTTAATCGATATATATATATATATATATTTACTTATGGCCAAGGTATTGATGTCGATGTATCTGTCTTGCTCCGACTCTAGGTTTGATGCTAAATTGATCCATCATTAACCACGTCCTCTCCCTGATGATATTTCCCTTTTCCTCGCGGCGTCAGCAATCCTGCATCCACTGGCAAGGATTATGGATTAGATCGTTCTCCATGGCTTAATAATATGCATTGAAATTTGATCTCATGATCTCATTCCACTTCTCATGAACAACAAATTCAACGGCAATGAATAAAAAAAAAGTTCGTTAACATTACAGTTACAATAAAAGAACAACTTTTCATTCTCAATGTCATAATCACATGAAAGTAGTTATTTGCAACTAACATTGCATTTGAAAGACATAACCAAACATATAATCTTAATGTAGGGTTGTGACAGGATCAAAAGCTGGAGCAAAAGCCTTCATTAAATAAGAGCTCATAACTATCCAAATTCCTGAGAAGCATATCAAAGGACACAGGAGACCTTTCAAATTCCCAAAACCATTCAACTTCTCAAGATGGCGTCCCAAAAGGCCTCATAAGAAATTCACTTTATTTAAAAATTCACTTTTATAAGAGTGGCGTCCACTTTTCCAAGGCATAATATTCTTCATAAATATTATTAAAACTTCACATGAAGGCGTCACCCTTCAAGGTCCCCTTTTTAAACACAACTTAAAGTTGTTCAACTAGGCTAAGGGGGGTCAACTGCAAAATATAACTTTGATGCCTTAATTCATCATAAAAATGCCTTAAGAGGATAAACAAGAACTGCAAATACATGCTCCAACTGGATATGAAGTACTGAAAGCTGACAAACTCCAAACTGCTTAAAATAGAATTTACTATAAATAGTAAACTCTCAGAAAATGCCGAGGAACCTCAGAACTGGAAACCCTAATTTTACCTCATACATGCCTACAGGCTTCCGGAATAGGCGGATGAGTGTCAGAACAGATTACTGATGAGAAGGGGACATTACACATACCTCTAAAATATTTTTCTGGTTCCACAAGTTTTGTTCTCCATCTTTCATCTCTTTGAGCTTCCTTTTTCTTTAAGGTTTATTGTAGACACTTTGTTCTCTTTATATATGATAGAAATAAGTTTAAAACATTTATAATTGTAGCAATGTGTTTCTATTCATTTCTTTGTTGCAATTGTGCTTGTAGCATGCTCTGAAGACAAATTTATTGCATTGTAGTATTAAGTATGCCATTTTAAAATAATTTAATGACAATTCTTTTTTAATTTTTAATTGCTATTTGATTTTTCATTTTCTCCTTTGTATAGCTTTTAATGCTATACAATTCATCTAAGAATGATCTTGCATTTGCAGTTGTTAATAATGTGTGTAGTTGAAATCTTATCATAAGCTATCATTGCTTGCAGGAAAAAGTACAACGGCTGCAATGCTTGCCTTTGTGCTACACAGTTTAGGAAATGATATCACAGCTATTGTAGGTGCCAATGTGCCACAAGTAATAGCCTTGAGTCTGACATTTTGAGTTGATATCTATTGGGTAATGGAAGTTAGAACAAAAACTCTCCAAATATATTGCATGTTTAAAATGTTATACAGTTTCCCATTATAAACTGTAAGTGTTTTAATTCTAAAATTTAATCTGAAGGATATTTAGTTGAAGGGATCATGCACATATGCTTATAGTTGTTAGTAAACAATATTTGTGGCATGTCAACACTGGGAATTAAATTGAATAAATCAGTGCAATTAATAAGAACTATCCCTATTTGACACTGATAATTTTTATATGGTAAGTAATTTATAACTTATAAGTATTGTCTTCTTAGCATGATTGGAATGCTTTGTAGATGATGTTTCCTAAAAAGAAATCATGTCTGATTCTCAAATTATTTCAGTTGGAAACTGCATCACATGATATGATTACACTTGGTTTCATTGTGAAGGTCAAAGGCAAAAGGTAATTTTGCATATATGGGAGCTAATTGGTGAAACCTACGAGGGAATTCATTCCAATTTCCTTATGCATAAAGCTCAAGAATAAATAGAACCTTGCTAATCCAACGACATTTATCATTGTCATGAAAACTTACAGTAAGCAATAAATTCATCATAATGTTAGTGACTATTATTTGTTAAAAACCTATTCTCCCTTAAACATAACATAATATTGATAACAATGGGAAGTACTTTCAGGTTTGTCAGTGTTTTAATTTACCCTTTAAGTACAACTCAAAATGGAACAGCATGTAAGATAAAATCTTTCTTTGAAATGTAAGAGGAAGCTCCCTTTTGATAAGATTAAAGGAAACGATATGTTTCCTTTGTTAGTGTTTTAATTTGCACTTCAGTGCAATGGAACTGATGTGTGGTAGTTGCTCTTTGAATTAGAAGGTGAAGCTCCTTGTAAAACAAAAGCTAACCTACTATAAACAATATGTACTTGCTATTCATAATCTTTGTTGTGGTTTTCTAGGGTAGTTCATGTTCATGTTGAACAAAATTTAAATTGTGCCTTTTTGGATTCACCTAGGTCAAAAGGTTGAGATGCTCTTCAAGTCAAGGCAAAGAATTTATATGCTTTTTGAGTGAATAACTTCTACAACTAGAAGCTTGCACTGTTTAGTTAAATGTGGAGTCTGAACAATGCAATCAGACAAGGATTGAATAGGCCTAAAAGCATACAGAAAACATTATATGCTAAACATGGCAGTAGAGTTTAAAGTTACAGGAGATTAACCTAACACCTACTGCAATACAAAGGTTTGTGTAATTGTGATGTGATATTTAACTCATAAAAACACAATAATACATGAGGTGTAACACTTAAATAGTAATTTATAAGCAAAAATAGGCATACTAAATACTGTTGAATGAATAACAAATTTTGGAATAACAATCATGAATACTTAGTTAATGACAACTTTATCAACGAGCAAGTGTTAAAATTAAGCGCAAATGACACCTATGTATAGTGTTTACAATTTTTTTACATGAAAATAAATAAAAAGCTAGCAACTACTACTTTAGTTATTAACTTTATTTCACACAATGCAATCTTTATTACAGAATACTATCCACTAAAATTAAAACTAAAACCATACATTTGTTAGTTGTGATGGTAAAGATTATTACAAAATAACACTTAGAAGTCACAAATTTTGCAAGAGAAGAGATCCAAAGATAGATGATTTATAAATAATTTATTCCAGGCTAAAAATACAGAAGGTCGATATCAGCATGACTTTTGGATAGTGACTTTGGAGGACTTTGATTTTGAAGAAGCTTGGGAAACCTTCTAGAGCTTCTAGAAAATTATTGAAACCTTAAGAATTTAATATAATACCTTGCCACACCAACGTGCTATCCAAACTGCTCCTTGCTTGAACTCTTTTTTGCATCTTCAGATTTTTAATATAGACAAGTAGGTTATCCCAAACATTGTATGAACTGTTTTGATACAAGTTTTTTGCTCGAAGACATCCTTGTGCAATTCCATGGCCAAAATCAGCTTTCTTTTGCCATCCCAGAATTTGAAATACAAAAATTTGAACAAGAACATTGTTGAGAAGGAAAATCTAGTCTTCACAATTGAAAGAATTTGAAATGGCAAGTGAACTACAACAGAGAAAGAAGAATATGATGAATAGAAGAGTGGCACTGTTGAAAATCCTTCAAGACTGCTTGTTGCCTTGAAAATTCTGCAAAAATGATGTTGGGAAATAGTCCTTAAACCTGCAAAAATAAGAACAACTGCCTTCTCTCTATTTAAAACAACATAAGTAAATTAGTTGGTGAATTTTGAATGAGTGGCCTTCTCATGTAAGCATTGGTTAGCTTTTAAAGTCCTTTTATTGCACATAGAACTGACTATGATCAGAAGGGTGCCACCTTTTTTTTATCTCTTTAAAACGAAGCATAGGTGTTTAGAAAATAGCCTGGCTGATTGAAATCAGAAGAGCAAATTTAGGAAAGATAGTGCCTAAAATTAAAATGCAATTTGGAGCAATCTGCAAGAATTTTTAGTTGAAACTTGAAATATTGAATCATGACATGACAACCTTGCCACTTGACTGGAAATCACTATTACTGACCTTGACTCAACTAATAAACAATGACAAATTGATGACAAAAAATGAACATCAAATAGTAAAACATCAAGTTTCAGATCAGTACAATAATTGGCTTTGTCTGGGAACCATGGTGTATACTTGTAACATAGGAGAACTATAGAATCTTTAATTTTTAAATTCACTCGTGCTTATTAGCTTTGTGATTGAGTCATACTATTCGTAAATCACCTAATCTGCAACAAAATACAATAGTAAATCCAAAAATGGGAAATATGATAGTATATGACAAACATATCACAAAATGGGAAGCACAATATGATAATATCAAAAACAAAAATGCTCTTTTATGAGTAAAGCCTAATGGGATACATGAAACTATTTACAGGTTGAGAAAAGTAACTTCACCTTGTGAACTAAGAGTGTAGTTGTGATAGTGCATAGACTTCAAACCCCTACAAAATTTTCACAAAGAGCCAAGGTTTAGGTGAATAAAAACAATCATGTAGTGAAAAATTTAGCATGAATTGATTAATATGCATTGGTTCCAGCTGGTATTCCATAGGGTAAAACTATGCTAGTAAGTAAGATATTGCACTTCCTTTTGAAGGTATCTAGCAAGATCTTGTAGTTTTAGCACATCTACAGGAGTCTTTTTGATGTGGGAAAAGGGATCTAGGGTTTAAATCACACTCTCTCCTACATCACATGTGGAAGGTACAAAAAATGATCACAAACACCCACTTGGCTACCAACTTGAATGGGATAGCCAGAATGGTGGATCAAGGTTTTAGTTTTTTCTTGGAGGATGATTTGATATTGATTAGTTGACTGTTGATTAACTTAATTTGATAATGTGAATATACTCCTAGGTCAACTATGAAAAGGCAACAAACTGTTATGATTTTAGGAAAACACAGAACAAAAAACTAGAAACACAGTGTAGAGTGGCAAAGTGCAGAGACAGAGGAACCTGGCATATAAATTTGAGCTTGAAATGGCTAGACAGGGGCACTGGTGCCTTAAACTTGTAAAAACAAACCTCCAAAATCAAAATTCAGATCTTAGTTGGCCATTGTTTGTAGGTTCTTCCTTTTTGTACCCAGTGTTAGAACTTCGTCTGTTGTTGATAAATTCTAGTTTCCCTAATTTGTCAACATGTGAGGCTTGAATGGTTGATTGAGCAATTGGGTCTTCAATCCCTTCCCAAATTCGCTTAAGATTTGTAACCTATACACAAAGAAGAGGGGAAAGGGTTGTGCCATATAGGGGCTTGCTTAATTCAAACCTCGTTTTGGTATTTCTACCTCCACAATGGCTATGATGATGATAAAAGAGAGCTTACCCTTGGTTGGGTAGAGGCTAATGGATAAAAGAATGATAATGACAAGTGCTGCAACTTATCACTTAGATTTGCATTCCTTGATGGATTGAAGTCATTGTACTCATCACTTTCAAGGAAAATTGGTTGCTTGATTTAAGTCCTGCAAGTGTTAATGCTCACAAAACAAATGATCATAAAACATGAACAAACTTACATAAAAACTTGATCCATTGCAAAAACGATACTTGACTGAAATAATATTGCAATAATTTTGCACTTGATTGCTTTTTAGGATGCTCAATTGCTCAATTAATTCTCTAGGATTGCATTAGTATTTCCTTAGGATCAATTAGGATTTCAAATGGTGAGAAAAAACTTGTATTTATATGAATTTCTTTAACTTCTCGCAAATTAATTACAGATGATCGACAAATGAATTTAAATTTTTAAATGTTAAAATGCAATATATATTTTAAATTGGGCTAAAATAGGTTGGACAGGACGCTAGCGCCCTAGTCCAAATCTGTTTTGGGGCTTTAAGTGTCATGAAACAAATGTTAATTGATAATTCCCAATTTAATCTCGATTTTCAGAATATTATCATAAAATGGGCAAATGAAGAGCACAATTGGGGCCAAGCACATAGAGGGAGCTAAACCTAGTGTGAAATTGTCATGGGTGACAATTTACGACACTACATTTAGCCCCTCTTTAGTTAGAGTATGAACTTACACTCATGCTCACACTAAAGTAAGGATATGCCAATAAGGGTTTATCTTTTTGAACATCGAAGAAATAGGACGTCATCGAATCTAGGGGATGCACTAGCTTCCAAGTTCAAGATCCTTTGGCATGACAATGTAAAGACAAAGAAACATACACACATGAGGTGCAATGCAACATGATGAACACAAATCATACACAATGAAGACACAAAACTAACATAATGCAAAAAGAACAAACATGATGCAAACACTATACAATGCAAATACAATGTAGTCACAATGAAAGCATGCAAAAGGAGAGTATGGAAATCGCGGACTAGCAAGCTTTGCAAAATTCTTACCAAGAGCCATACTCAATGGCATTCAAGAATCAGAAGGCTAGTGAAGTCCGATATTTTCTAGGTGACCCATGAATGAAAGCATCACATGCTTGTGAAGTTCAATATTCAGTAGATGAGCTTGACAATAAACAACACAAGCTTGTGAAGTTCGATACTCACTAGGTGAGTTTCTGCAATGGTAGCAAATGAAAACACTCAAGGGCTATTGAAGTTCGATATTCACTACATGAGTTTCCATGTCAACCATACCAAGAATTATAGTCCCAATAATTCTGATTTTGATAAGAGACTACAAAATGATCAATATGCTAAAAATGCATTACAAAGTTCAACATGTGTGAAGAAAGTCAAGCACATAATGGAATGCATGCCTCCACCTTAAAGTAATTGCTAATGTCAATTGGGAGCAATTGCCTTTAAGGTAGAATAAAATGATATTCGCAACATAAGAGGCCATGAGAGCTTGTTGGAAAACCCTATGCCAAATGATATGTTCCCAACGAAGCTGACTCGTGACAAGGGGTTGCCCCCAAAACAAGGCCACACAATTAACAAAACAAAGATAGCACATGAGGGATCCACAGGTCTGGGGTCAATATAGATGAGAGATAATAAATAATATGATAATGCTCAACTGACAGCATTCCCCAAATACTTGTGGAACTACAAACATAATGGAGGAATGACACATTAAAACAACATAAAAGGCTTTTGGATCAACATGGAAGAGACCTAAATGTCAACACTTTGCATCATTCCCATAAGGAAACCACAAGAGCAAAATTAATCATTTGTGACATAAAGAAGAATGAAGACACAAATAGAGGAATGTCACGACAGATTCATTTCCTTTGTATCCTTTTGCCAACAAGAACAACAAGGGTCATCCAAAGAAAACTAACACCAATACACACCAAGCAACACATCATGGGGAGGTCACATTACATATAAGCAAACACACAAAAACACAAGAGGGTACTACACATGCGAGCCGATCTATAACAAATCGTTCGCGTCCTAATCTTGCTCATCATAAATGGAAGGCGGACAAGAAGCTAAAGGAACTACAACAATTGCAGTACAGGGAGAGGTGCCAGGTTCAACACATGGCGGGTCACTCTCATTAGGACCATCATGGTTGTCTTCATCTAGATTCATTGATTTTTCAAATATAAGGGATAGTTCATTATGCTCTTGTTCTTCTATCTTATCTTTGACTACACTATCCAAATGTATCATAATAGGCTGCATATGAGTACTATCAGTATGATTGCGAGCACTATCATTGGCTTTTTTCATTCTACACTTTGGTTGTGATAAATAAGGTTCGGCTTCATGCCTTGGCAAGGGAGGTGGAGTGGAGTCAAGTGATGATGAGAATGGATGGGTGGGAGGTATTTCATCGAAATTTAGTTGAATGGATGGACTATCATTAGGTAATGCTTTATGCTCTTCAACAAGTTGACAAGCCATAACACAACATCTTTGTTTATGCTCTTTTGCACTTTTATTTCTTCTTGCATGGGCTTCAACTTGTGAAGGGGTAATTGAGGTGTTCCCCAACATTGGTCACATTTCTTCCTTTGTAGGAGGAATCGAACAGACCATCGGTGATTGGGAGACCATTGAACCCTTAGGTTTTGGCCTAAATACTTGTTTTTCTTTCGGAGGCACAATGTTAATAAAGTAGTTATCTCTTGGTCCTTTATAGGACAACATATGGGGAACTGTGACAAATGCTAGGTGGTTAGGGGATGATACCCGGTTTAGGCTAAGGTTCGTTCACTACCTGTGGCATAGGAGGAACAACCATCAAAGTCATTGGAGATTGAGGGACCTTAGGCTGGATATTGGTAAGAGATAATTCAACTATATGCTTAGCTTCAAACTTTTACTATGACACAATAAGAAAACTTCACACGGTTGAACGAGTTGAGCTGGTTGAGGCCAAAATAACCTAGTGAAAATTTTCCATGAGAGGCTAAAGGTATATTGTATGTATGTATGTATGTTCTCTTCAAATGGGAATTTAAGACATTTGTGAATAATCGATGGGACCACATTTATGGAGCTTAGCCATGGGTGACCTAACTTCACACAAAACTGGTCCAACATTGGGATTATTGTAAATAAAACATCGAACTGTTTAGGTCCAACTTTTACTTAAAGAGTTATAGAACCAATCATAGGGCAAATATAACCAATCATAGGCCTTTAAGAATGCTTTTGATTGTTCATAATCATCTTTATAGAATTCGTGCACATATAAGAATTCTTCAATGATGACATTCACTCCGCATAGAGGATCAATGAGTATTCCCCTTGTCGGTTTATCATTGATTTTACCAGTGATATAGAGAGGACCATCAGGTGCAAGTATAGAAGCATCAATATGTGTGAAAGCAATGTTAGGAAAAAAATTGGTTTGACCCTTACGAGGTTGAACTTCAATCGTGTTTACAACGTTGGATAGATCATCATCTTCTTCATTATCACTTGATTGGATCAAGTTAGTTGAATGATTTGGCATTAGGGTTGTAAATATTTGCAAGTTTTGATTAGGGGAGACGACCTAGTAGTCATGCACCCTAACTTCATGCTTCTAATTATCCTACGTGGAAATTTCAAATCACTCCCAATTTTTTACAGTAGCTTATTTGGCAAGTCTTTACAACAGCTTATTTGGCAAGTCCGCTACTTATAACTAAGGTTTTAGGGCCACATCATCAAATATGATGGCACATCAGCATGTTTTTTGTCAAGGTGTCCAAAAAGGCCCCAAAAAATAGTGAGACCAATACTTGTGCATTACATCATGGGTAGTTGAGCACTGATGTGGCATCACATGATTGGTTGCTTTTTAGATCACAGGAATACATTTTGTTTAATTATGGGTAGTCAAATCACAACTATTGGGCATTATATAAACAACTACTGGGTATTACAATCACAATTGACTACACGACTATTGGACCCTGCTCGACTACTAACCCCTCTCCCCTAGGTGGTGAAATCAATTTATTTCCTTTGTCATTTACACAAGCCAACTGGATTTGATTAGAATCGATGAGGTCTCGCACTTGGTGCTTAAGAAGGACACATTTTTCCATATCGTGTCTAGGTGTATGATGATATTGACGGAAGGCTTTTGCACTAAAGTTTGGTGGTAATGGTTTAGTTGTATCAATAGGTCTAATTGAATGAAGTTGAATCATATTCTTGTTTAACAACTTAACATGATTGCATGGAGAGAATTGAGCAATTGTGAAAACTACCTATCTCTTGGCTTCTTAAATGATTGATAATTGTTTTGAGGCACAACTTCAAATTGACCAATAGGAGTCGATGAAGGTGTACCTTCATATTGACTAACCAATATCTGATAATCACAAAGAGCTGTACACAAATGCGTGAATGATGGATATTTCATTAAGCATATCTTATGCCTAATATGAGGTTAGAAGTTTCCTATGAATACCCTTTGAATGTCAACGTCTAGCAAAATATAGGAGATTTGCGAATAAAGCGATTGGTATTGTCCTATAAAATCTATTATTTTCTCTTTAGGTCCTTGTTTACAATGGACCAAGTCAGTCAATGTGACTTGGGGTCCAATGTTCTCTTGAAAGTGTTGAAGGAACTTCATTAATGAGTTGCGTAGAGGAGGTAATTGAGTTGTTTGGTAATGTGAGTTCCCTTCCGGTAGGTGTAAAGTTTCTGCAATGTGTATGATTTTTGCAGGCTTAGTTTACTCGGTAATGAAATAGAAAATGTACAATGGCTCAACACTCACAGTAGTAATTTGCAATTTTGAAACTAACTGATTGATCTTGCAGCTTACACATTTCATTATCAACAATGTATTTGGAAAACAAGGAAATAACCCAAGACTAAACAGCTGTTCATTAATAGCATATTTTCATGTACCTCAGTCATAACAGTTAGTATTTAGGCACATTTTCAGAATTTCCTTCTATTTGGATTGCTGTGAGCACACTTGATTTAGAGCTCAAACTTAGCACACTTTCATAGTCTTAAAAGTTAAATGGAACTGAGAATGCAACTATTTGAATAGACAATGCCCAGTTTGAATGTGAAGTCTATGAGACTTTGACAGCAGTATTGTTTAGGATTGTAACAATAATATAATGCAAATTTCTCGACTTACAATATCAGACAATTCCTTACAGCAGTCCCAGTTTACTTGACATCAAGTTCTTTTAAATGTATGAAAATGCAACTACAGCCCTGAAATTTTATATAAGACTGCAAAATCAGAACAACACTGAGAGCGATCGGTTATTTCTATACCCAGCTGTTACAACATAACAAATATTATTTCCTGGGCTTCACTAGATAACGACTCATACACAGCTCATGGAATTTAGCACTAGCCAAACTTTCACAAGTAAATATTTCTTAACCCGCCCAGATACAAAAGACAAGATAAATCATGCATCAGATCTGGAAGGAAGTCGTCCACAGCTGAGATATGGTGGAAACGTCCTCAGAACAGTCCAGAATGCTAAGACAGTGGCTGAAACAGTTTCACTGCTAATCGTTTCCCCTGAATGGTGATGCGCCCTGCTCTAAATACTCCAAACGACTATGCAAAATACCTCCAGCAACAATCACGAACTGGATACAGTGAAAAAGAGGCATTTTCTTCCTTGCAAACACGACTTTCTCTGCTACTCGCCCATATTTCAATATCACGATCCCAAACAAGTTTATTAGGCTGACTTTTATGCTGAATTGCGAGCCCCAACCTGCTCAAAACATCCCCTCCAAACTGAAGGTGTATTACCAAAGCCTTAACAACTCGAATCTCCAAAATACCAGATAAAATGATGCCTAGGTTGGAGACGACTCATCATAAGTCTGCGATGTTCCCTTTCCGAAGCTCCCTTTCAGCTAGGGGTGATCTCTCACACCCGAAACTGAAGAATGAGGGTCTCAAAACCCTAAACTAGAGACTTTGCTCTTCCCGTGAAGAAAACTCGATGCATTCAAAAGTATCCACCAAACTATGTGTTTCTTTCTTTTGTATCTTTCCATTCACTAATAAAGTGACATTTTATATAATAATGTGTTTGCTCTTTTTTTAATATTTCCATAGTCACTTTATGATTTCTCATATCAAAATAAAATGACTTTCTATATAGTCCACTTTTGAAATAATGCCTTTAGTCATTTTTATAACACCAATTAAGTGACTTTATAACATTTCACTTGATTTAATTAAATAAATCGATTAAAGTCATCCTTTAGAATTTAAATTAATTTTTGGGACAACTTAATCAATTAAATTAATTTAAGTCACTTAACCATAATTTTGGGGACATTACAGTCCTCCCTTCCCGAAGATTGCTTGTCCTCAAGCAATCCACAACAGCAGACCAGCCCCACTGCCATAGCATCTGATATTTGAGTGACAACCCATCTATGCCTGTTCACCAACCGCCTGGATCCCAATTGATCCTGGAAAGAACTCTACCCAACAACCTATGTATATAGCTGTAGCTCCTGACATGGTCAAGCCCTATCATTCTATGAAGCCAACTGTCCAGCAAGTAAACTCTTGGATCCAAAATCTGAAATTCACCTCTATATAAATTGTGCATAGGGATCTCCATCTGCTGATCAATGAACTCTGCCATCCTCGAACTGCGGTAATGAACCTCACGCAAACACACAATCCATAAACAAACTGGAAGTCCATCAATCTCAGCACCAACTGACTTCCGCTGCACCACTTTGATAACCCTAAGAGTCCGATCGAACCGAGTCTCAAACTCCTGTTGTTGGAAACATCCAACTAGAGAAATCAAAGTAAGAGTCCTATTAAACTTGGACTCATCATCTAAATTCTGAAGCATGCCATACCAGAGTGAATCCGCATGTCCCTTATTCAACCCATGTCTTTGTGTCATCAATGTCATCATCAAGTTTGGTGCATGTGGGCTGAAAGAAGACTGGTGAGCACACCTCATAATGCCATCGTAGTGAAACTCCCCTGCTTGTGCTAATGGAATACTAGAGTAGTCATGCATATTCCCTCCTACACCGCCACCATCAGAAGATGAGTCACAACTCAAAACAGGATGACTTGGTCTTGCAGTGACATCATCATTACCCTTTGCAGCCTTGACCACTAGATTTCTATCTGCTGCGTAGAAAGAGTTTCCTAATTTTCTTTCAAGAGTGAGAAGAGTACCATCAAGAATGCCATAGTCCTCACAAACTGCAATCCTACAAATCTCTTGAAAAGAAGATGGAACAACGCTAAGATCCGGTGCACAAGACCCAGAGGGAATCATCTTCTCCTGATAGGGTTGTCCGATGACACTCTCTATAGTACCAATGCAGAGCCTTGTGCCCAAATCTTCGATGATGTCTAATCCTGTATTCAAACCTAATGTGTTTATGTCATCAACAATCCATTCCACACTAAGTGGTCTCTTGTAGATGTGGAAGATGCCCAATGTTGGTGCATAGAAGCACATGCCAGCCCTCGACAGGCTACTGGTAAATGACAGAACAACACCATGCAACCTGTGAATCATGTCTATGATAGAACAAAGGGTATCAATACTGTCAAAGGATGATACGAACTCGTCATCAATCTGTCCACCAACACCCAAGTAGCAATCCCAGCTTCCTCTATCCATCGCAACTGCTACCGTCCTCAAGAACCAAACTGGCATCTTTGCGATCAGCCATATGAAACAAACATCTATCACCAAGGTGAGAATTCTAACCCAATGAACTAGGGCTGAAAACTCCTTGCTAAGGTAAGTAGAACAGCCCTCTATCCTTGTGGTGTAACTCAAAACCCAATGGTACAAACATGAAGTACTATTGTCTTCTACATGCTCCATGATGTTTGGAAAGCGAACAGTGGTGTCAACTCTGAAATTTTTTTTGCCAAACCAATTTTGAATCAACCTCTCACCCCGGGTAACTGTCCCTGGACTCCAAGTCCCATGATCACCATCAATCATACTCACACCCAATTCCTCTTGACTGATACAATAACTGATGATAGTTCTGACAAATTTGAGAATTAAGTCTACAACCATCTCGGGATTGCCATGGCTGCCATAATTGGGTGATCCCTTATCAACACTCAACCTCTAAGTGTTAGGGTGACAATCCAATGCACACAAATCCGTGCAACCAGTTGTACCCTTCCACACCAAGTTTGATAAATCTGTATACAATAGTATAGAACAACCACAATTCATCCAAGAGTAATATAAGACCCCTTGCACCAAATCTGAAAATCCTCTTAGTTGCTGCAAGTTGATGAAGTTATACCAACTTAGCAATCTAGGCATATGATACTCACGAACATTGAATGCAAAGGAATGATGAACAGCAGGTTTAAGATTAAGAATCCTCAAGGTTTTGATTGATAGTCCTCTCAAAGAAGTGTCGTTCAAGATGACCCAAGATAATATCTTCATAAAGCACGAATTATCAAATCCTTTCTGAAAAGTCAATCTTTTTGTGTACCTTGGATCCATCCACACTAACACATTCTTGTCTATGATATTATGAGGGTCAACATGAATAACCTCCTTAACACAATCACCCACTTGAGACTTATCTATCTCCTTGTGAATATCAAACCCATGCATAGACAATAGATTGCTGTTAACACTCATAAAATTCACATATCCTTCATCATTTTCAGTGATGTCTTCATAAGTTTCATGCATACTTACTTCCCATTCCGAATGCTCATCATTACTTGTTGATCCCTGAAGTGTAGCCTGCTGAAGGCTGCCTTCAACACCTGTTATATCTGTTATCCCGTGGCTGCAACCTGTACCTGTGTGTGGAGATTGATCCTCAAAATCCAAGAATTTAAATTTTTGACGTGGGTTCCAAGCTCTACCTTCATCCCGAACCTCATCAATAGGGAAAGTGTTGAAGATATTATGCATTATTCCATTACTGATGCATTCTTCTACAAGTATCCAAGGGTAGCTTGGCTCCAAATTGCAATCCCTGTGAAACTCATTAAGTTCCTCAGCTTCTTTTTCCTTATCTTCAACCAACTTGTTAACATGATCCCTATCTGCAAACACTTGTGAGTAATTTGATTTCATTATTCTCAAGGCTTCTTTGATTACTTGTAAATCTGCAAGAGAGGATCCCCTTTCAATGCCCTTTTGTCTCTTTTGAATCTGTACCTTCCAAAAGAAATCTTCAACGAATTTGTGTGAGTTGTCAAAATGAATTAGAGCTGCCACAACCTTATCTTCTGTGACTATCAACTGATTCTTCCAATCATATGACTCCTTAAGCCTTTGATAAAGATTAGCCTCACACCATAAGTTTTTAGACCTGTCTTCAAGAACGTGACTCTTAATTTTAGTCACCTCAATGACATTCCCCTTGCATGTTCTAGGTTCTGTGGTAAGGACAGCGTTGTGTTCGAAAGAGAGATCATCATACGCTTTCTCTCCACCATATTTTTGTGATGAAATGTCTGGATCCCATGAACTTATGAGCTGATGGTTCGGATCTGCACAAGTAAACTCATTGTGTTTCCCATGAAGGGCTGTTTTAAAATCAAACTGATATACATTGAACCTTGGGAATTTCTTCCCAACATCTAAACTATCCTCATAGGTGTGATGTAAACATTCTTCACTATATGCTGATTTGAGAACTTCAACATACTCAACTTCTCTCTGCTCTTTTTTTGAAAAGGCATTAGCAACCCCAATCAGTTTATCATTTGCATACCTTCCCTTTGGAACATTCTTTTCATGATTTGAGAGGTCACAAGGATGGTCCATGTGAAGTGCCTTTCCGGAAAGTGTGGAGATTTTATGTTTGTTTGATTTGAAGGGAGCTCGTTTTGATGTTTCCTTAATTCTCTGTAATTGTTGTTTTGCTTGAGTAGCTATCAACTTCGCTTCCTTTGCCCTCATTAGCCATTCATAACACATTTCCTGGTTCCCCACTACAACTGGTGTGCTTGTCGGCAATGTAGTTAAGTCCTTTCCTTCCTCATGAATACTAGGCTAGCTACATAAACCTCCATATCTACAACCTAAAACTTGAAGCTTTGAATTGATGTAAAATTGTGATCTCTGTATGAAAGCACTAAGCTAGCTAGGGGGGTTTTCGTCCCCAAAACCAACAACTCCAAGAGGGTTTTCATCCTCAAGAAGCTTTGGAAGAACTCAAGTTCATTTGAGCAGTATGACAATACCATTCATAAGTCTAACCTTTAAAATGAGCCCACATCCTTGTTATATAGCTTTTTGGAGGGAAAAAACAATTATTTGAAAATAATAATTCCAATATCCTAAAAAATGACCTTTAAGAAAGATAATAATACCTTTTCATGTGCAAAGGCTCCCTTTTTCTCCTAGGCAGCCACCTTTGAAGCCCACATTAACATCTTTTAAAAGAGATATTACACTTAAGCTTATCATTGATATTTTAACATTAGAAACTTAAGTGAATATTTAAATTATTTTACCCGAATTGCGGAAAGCACTGAAATGGCATCAAAACCAACTGTAATCACACCAACATGATACTAAAGACTTGGGATAATGATCAGAACCAATTGGGTGACTTATTAAAAACAAATTGCTCCTCGAAGAAGTTTGGAGAGTTGACCAAAAGTTAGAATTCATTTATGAAAGTGTCATGATGATCCACACCACTAATTGAGCTCATTGCCATGAATAGAAACCCTTGAATATTGAACTTGTGCTCTCCAAGAACTTTGGAGTCTCCTTTTCCTTACCAATTAGCCTATGAGAACTCGAAAAATAAGCTAATTGTCTATTAGTTTACTAAGATTGAGAAGGGGACATTGCAACAATGGATATCGGTCATTCTTTTTATGATGCAAACATTTTATAATTATTTTCATCGGTTGAGCCTCCATTAGACAACTTGTCAAAGTTTGAATTTGACAAATCATCAGGTTTAGATCATTATCAAAGTACACAATTTGCAAAAAATTCTCTTCTAACAGCAAATTTTTCCATCCATCATCTCATAGGGAGAGTTCCAACTTATCCCTATTTTTTTTGTTTCCATGAGAGCACATAGAGGAATTGTTTATGTTATTTGTGTAATGCTTACAAACAGATTTGTTCAGCCATTAATGTGCCTAATAATGAAGATGTTTGTACTCCATAGAGGAGATGTAGGTTTGATTTAAAAGGGGGCATATGGTATTTACACATTCTAGAACAATATATAGAGTAAATGGGAAAGGAATCTCTTCAAGAGGGTCTCATACATCAAAGTAGTGTCTCAATTGACAATGATAATAAAAGACCTTTAGCATTCTTAAATATTTGTTAAGATATTTCTATTGACATATTTCTAGTTTCTTGCAATTTATGCTATGCATGTGAAATAACCCCCTTATAATTTTTTCAAAATTTTGCAACAATATTTCAACAAGGCACCTGTCAGTGTTAGCAAAAATCATAAACCAATGCTGGAAAGTAGCCCTACACCAAGAATGTACACCAGGATCCCAATGTTGGGCAAGGTGTGAACATATGGCGTTGGGGATCGTTAGTCTCCAAACTGAGTGAAGTACAATGCTGGAAGATAAAGTTTATGCAACTCGACCGCATATTTCAGCGGGAGTGATTTGACGGCACAATTGATCAACAATATGAATGCAAGTACAAAAAGTAAATGAACGGCTCAGTTGATCAGCTATATGAATACTGAAAGTAAAGAAGGGCGGCAAGCTAACCCTAGTACAATATGCAAGACGGTGAGGCCTGTCTCTTCCACCAATGGTGGGAATGAAAATGCTCAACAAAGTAAACAAGGCGGCGAGGCCAGCCTCTTCCACTAAAAGTGGGAATACAATAAAAATTAGTAGGATGTAAATATGAGCTGATCAGTACTATTGAAACATCTTTACAATTAGAATCAATCCTGCAAGAAGCCAATGGTTAAGCTGTCCAAGAAGCTACAATATTATTATTTGATCTCCAACTTTCAAAGACTCACTAAATATGAAAACACACCCCAAAAACTCCAACTTCGACAAATTGAAATATCAGCCCAGCAAACTGAAAACTACACATCAACAACTAATAAACTCACTAAAATGCTCACAACTTACTCAAAACTACCCCAAAGGACATGAAATGAAATGCAAATGACCCTTAGAGAGATGGCGACCAAGATAGGATTGAGAAACAACTACAAATTGATGATATTTATTTTTCTAAAGTTTTCCCAAACTTTCCAAGCAAAGTACGGCTTGGAGAGAGGGTCGACCTACAAGATAAAATCAAGGACTCAACAATAAATTCCCAAAACTTGCACAAAGGGGCGCACAAAGCCAAGGAAGAGATATATCAACTACCCAGAACCATACAAAATTCGCCAAGAGAGCTAAGAGTAAAAATCTACTTCAGCTACACCCAAATCAACAACCTATAAACTGACAAAACACACCAAAAGACATCAAAAAACATCAAAGACTCCATTACATAAGCTCAATCTGCTCTCAAGAGTTAAGAACAGCCTCTAACTTAACTAGTTGCTATCTTTCAATCAAGAATCCAAGTCCAAGCTAGGAGGTATGCATTCCTCGAAGCAAACCACTCACCATTTTGGTAGCATAACATTATAATTTCTTCACGGATGAGAAATGAAAGAGGAAGTGCTTCCTTTTATAGACTTGAGATGATTGTCTAGAAGCTTCTAGAAAGTGTGCCCAAATCCCATGGAGACATTTAAATTTTAAATTAACTTTTTCCCTCCTTCAAGTAGGCATCCATCTCAAGGGGACGTAAGATTTAGTAATAAAATATAATCTCCCTCAAAAGTGGTGTCCAACTCCTCTTGAGTAAATTTAATGTTAGAAATATTAAAATAGCCTCCAGATGAGGCGTCCACCCTCAAGTCCCCTTTTTTATAACAACATGAAGTTATAACACTAGGCCAAGGGGTTATAAAGTGAAAATATAACCTTTATAACTTTAAATAATTAATTTCTCCCACAATTGCACCTCAAGGCCAAAAACCAAAAATACTCACTGCACTGCCTGAAGAGGAAAGCTCTTTGTGCTGTTGCCAACTGAGACACTGCTAAAAATAGTAAATTCTGAAAAGTTGCCCAAATGCCTTGCAAGTCATATAATTGCGAAGCTCTCCGAACGCCCAAAAAGAATCCGCAATCCAGAATCCAAAACTCCATGTGCAAGCTTTTGAAAAATGTAGAAACATCCTCCTAGATAAAAGGAAACCCTAATCACTACTTCCGACTAGCCTACGGGCCTCTGGGATAGGCGAACAGCCATTTGCACTGATCATTGCTGAGAAGTGGGCATTATAGCATGAGCATTATTTTATTTTCTCAATACAATAGTGTAGGGGAAGTGAATAATGCCCACATCCACATCAACTAGTTCCTCTTAAATTTTTTAAATTATATTTTCTATTAGTGATTAATGTTAACTTGTTATAGTATACACTAAATTTCTAATTTATTTGATTTTAATAATCTCCAATCCAAATTCATTCAAGTCTTTTCATTTGGAGATGGGTGAGATAGCAGTGAAAATGATATGTTAGATTGAACATGTGAGGGGTATAAAAAAATAGGGCTATAAAAATATCATATAAAAATAAGTACCTAAGGCATATCGTTAAAAGATAGTATTTCAAGAGGAATGATGCATTGGGAGAGGGTATAAAAAATTGAACATTGAGAGGTAGAAATGAAAACTAAAGGTATTAATTAAGATTCTTAGACTATAGATTTTAGAGGGTAAGTTTACTAAGTGAATCACCCGGCTCTTAATGAAAAATTAAACAACCCCATGTTCTAAGTGCATAATTGAAATAATACTAGCATTCCATTTACGTAACACCAACATAACAACTGGAAGTGTAAATGGAACTCAATTACTTGGGTTTAAAACAAGAAAAACAAGTAAAAAACCTGACATAATAAAAAAATGCTGAAGTATTTGTAAAATAAGTAAGAAAATCTTCTTTTTAATTCATACCAAATATACTGAATGTAAAGTAAAATTATAATTTGTTAAACGTTGCCCTAGTTTTCCATAGAAATAGAATCAACAGTTATTGAAGTGTGCCCTAATTTTCCGATGCCGTCAATCCTTTGAAAACCCTGATCAACAAGTTCCTTTGTTCACCCAAGCTTTGATATAATTTGATTCTACATTGAAAAGCTGAAAAATGATAAAACTAGGCTCAATAAGTAACAGTAGGTAATTTCTTGAAAAATTTGGGAAAAACCTCAGTTTATTCAAGAACCCTTAAGTTATTTGCAAATTATTCAATAACCAATGGGTTTTTCAATTATCCATGGGTTTTTTGAGACAAAAAACTCAGTTTGGTGAAAAAATTAGGATCTTTGTTCAAATTGGCACAACCTAGAGGTTGGGTAACAGTTAACGTTGAATTTTTCCTTGGTTTTGCTTGTATTATCATGACTTATTATGTTGATCCTACTAAAAAGGAATTCTCTCAGTCATGGTAGCCATAATAAATAGTGTTGGAAATATTGTTGTCATTTGTAACACTCGAAAGATGATGTTCATTTAACCACATAAGTTGCCATAGGTCTTTATATTTCAAGTAAAATATAAGTAAAGGATGAATAGATCAAGAGCTTTCCATAAGAGCTCGAAAGCAAAAATAGTAATAAATTTCATTTCATGTATCGAAAAGAAGTAAATTGCATCTTCAACAAGGATCTTTGCACTGATAGTCTGATACACATTACCCATATATTACAAACAGTGAAACCAAAGCTTATACAAAAGTCTTTTCTGAAGATTATTAAAAAACATGGAAGTTTCTTTGAGTGGAAAAGGAAACCGGCGCCTCCTTTATGGAGGAAGGCGCTGCCCTCACAGTGCAGCCCTTCCCCATATGGGAGGGCTCGGCTGGGGCAGTCCCCCATCTCCCTCACTAATATAAAACTCACGAATTTTCAAAGAAGGTAATTCCAACAGTCACGCAGGGTCTACGATTCCAGACTAACTCAGGCAGATACGAATCCTATATCTTGTATATGTATATATATATATATATACAGATTAACGTATGTATATATTTTATATATATATTAATGTATGCATATATATATATACATATATATATATATATATATATATATATATATATACATATATATATATATATATATATATATATATATATATATCATATATATATACATATATACAGATTAACGTATGTATATATTATATATATATATGTGTGTGTATACACATTTAGCCATATTTGCACAATTTGAACAATAATTTATTCTAGGATTCACACAGTCAGAAGTGAAATTCTGGAAATAAAACATCTATCCTCAGGAGGTTGGGAAGATTATAAATATCACATAAGGGATTTTTAAAATCTAACTGAACCAATAGATTTTTGCACAGCAACACAACAATTACAGAGAAACTGTGCAATTTTTGCAAAAGTAAACAACTATGAAAGAATTGGAAAGTCTCCACTAATTTCATAGCTTTGCACAGACTTGGAATACAATCTTTCAGCTATTCTTTATACATTTCAAACATTTGAGATTAAATACATAGGTGGAGAATTAGAAACTTGGATATTTCGCTTCCGGCTGTAGACTCTCTCCAGTCAATTCTTCTCTTAGCCTCTTCTGGTACTTATTTTCTGGAAAGCTTCTTCTTCTTCCCTCCTTTCCTGTTACTTTCCTAATTCTTTTCTTTCTACCATTTCCCAAAAATTATTCTGAAACTCTATTTTTTTGATAAAATCAGCATTTTCTTGGCTACCATTAAAACTAATTTGCAGAGTATATTTTCAATAAGATTTTCAAGAACCGTTGCCTCCTTCCAAAAGTTCTTTTTTCCTTAATAAAACTTTCCTTTTTCCATTTCTAACCCTAGTCTTGAAATGGATTTTGGAATAAAATTAAAATATAATTTTTGTTTTACATTTCATATTCACAAATAAGAAATATGCAAAAATAATCTCCAATTACCATTGCACAAAGAAAAACCTTTCAAAAATACTTACCCAAAACTAATTACAAGTAAATATTTATCTAATAATTAAATAAATATTATCTAATTATTAGCTAATTTATTATCATAAGAATTAACATAAGTTAAAAGAAAAATAGGATACTTACCTAGATTTATATCATGATAATCATTTAAAACCAAAGTTAAATTATAAATAAAATTAATTCTTTTTCCTTATTATGCTTACATTTCACTATTTATTTAATTTGACTAATTATTATTTAATTTACAAATAATCAAAACAATCAAACTAAAATTGTCATTCCTAAATGCAATCTACATGAATCTAAGTGCTCGTGTGTGTGATCGAGAGAACATCCTGCTTTATCCTTTCAAGAAGCTAACCTTCTCTCCTTAATCACACCCTTGGTCTTCAACCTCCTGCATCTCAAGTGCACTCAAGCACACAACAATAAACTGAATTAGTATCCCATAAAAATAGAAATCAAAACAATATAATACATTAATTCAAATATTTCTATTCTATTTTGCTTCATCTTCAAAGTAAAACACTTCCAATATTATTCAACTTTTCATAATTCAAGTAAACACTTTCATTAATCACCACGCCAAAACACCATAATATTCATTATTACTCTACCACACACATCCAATCATATAACAAATCCACACAAAACCAAAAGCAACCTGCATCGGGGTTTGAGACGTGACATCATTGATGTCAAAGACAGTTGGTGACCAGTTGGTGATATTAGTGGCCCCGAATAAAATCAATATGCTCGCTCCCTTTAAAGTATTGGAGATAATTAAATGATTGTATGAGGCCGACCCCCCTTGGAGCTTCCCTAGGTTGGGGAAATTAAATTAAAATTAAATCTATTTAATTATATTTTTTTATGGGGTCTCAAAGAGGGACGAAGCCCTAGGAGGGTGTCCCCAACCTTGGGCAAAGCAAATAAATTTATTCTTGCTGGCCGACCCATATGAAGATATGCTTATAAATGTAGGGTTGTCTCTATTGGAAAACAATGTGTCTTTTCTAAATGGTTGCCATTCTTGGGAGAGATATAGTAAGGAATTGTGAAGGACTTCTAAAGGCAAGCTTTTAATGAATATCTTTCTCTATATCAGCAGTTTTGGAGAATAGTTTTGTGGCAGAATTTGTGAAGACATTATTGCAGATATGAAGAATGCATTATTGCAAATGTGGTGAAGACACTATTGCAGATTTTTTGAAGACATTATTGCAGATTTATGAGGAAGTTTGGCAGATTTGTGAGAAGGTGTTAGAGCAGATCTAAGAAGTTGCAAGTTAATTTATCATATTGTTCTTGTGGAGGTTGGAGCCTCCCACTTGAAGAGATTGTGAGGTTGGAGCCTCTTATTGGAAGAGATTGGAGTCTCTTGCTGAGTTGGTGCTTAGTGGTGGGGATTGGAGTCTCCAGTGGGTTGGTGCCTACAAATTTTTGTAAGAAGATTTATACCAGCAAGATTTTGTTGTGGTTTTCTCCTATAAAGGTTTCCACGTAAAATTGTCTCTTGTGCATGTTCTTAATTTCTACATCTTGCATGAATGATAATGCTATGAATAATTAGGGCTTAAGTAATATTGCTATGCTTTATTAAGTTGAGGAGTAAAGTTTTGATCTATACTGATTCACCCCCCCCTCTCAGTATAAGTGTGTGTTTTATCATATAGAGTGTAGACATTATTGACAGTGCATGTACAACATTTTCATTGTGTGGGAGTGGGCTTGGTCTCCTCTTTAGGCTTAGCTTGATTTGAGTCTTTAGTGATTGAGAATTTTTGGGTTTTCTATATTCTTTGGAAAATCTTGGTTTAAGTATAGTATTTTAAATACTGAATGTATTGTTATTGAGAAATTTTGTACTTACTAGTCCTTTTATGTCATCTAAGAGACACTTCATGTTTAAATGCGAATACCTTAAATGCTTTAGCATTCCAGCAGGTGGCAATATGCTAGGTTTGTTAGTTTTATAGTATTTTAAATACTAAAAGTGTTGTTATTGAGAAATTTTGTACTTAGCAGTCCTTGTATGTAATCTAAGAGACACTTAATGTTTAAAAGTGAATACCTTATATGTTTTAGCAATCCAGCAGGTGGCAATTTGCTAGGTTTGTTAGGTTTTCCAGTGCTCCTTTTTGGTGTTGCTAGGACTTTTTAGTTTTCAAGCTCTTTAAATGCTAGTACTAAACTCTTTCTAATAGAATCTGTCTAAATCTTGTTAATGCTTTTGAGGGATCTTTGTCTAATTCTCTAAAGTTTGGGTGTTGAGACAAATGATTTAGAAGAAAAAGAGAGTTTCTCACTTTTATTTATATTTCGCTCATATCACACCTAGGTGCCATTTGTATTGTGTATTTTAATATATATTATTATATATGTCTTTCATAGGTTGAAATACCTTGGTGCCTATGTTCCCCATTTTAACATTTTTATGTTTACTAAAACTGCCTACTCTCTAGTACTAAAAATCATCTCCTCAAATCTGAACTGAGGACTTGCAACTGTTGCATTAGATTCTGTTAAGTACCCTTGTACCATATCTGTAACTAGGTTTTCTTACCACATCAGGAGTTCTAATCTATTAGCATTCTGTGATGGGCATGTATCTTGAAAATGTTTCTTTGAAAAGTCTGTTGAGTCCTCATGCTGGCATGGTGTTTGGTAATCTTGTTAGTTCAAAATTGATCATTTTTAAATATGTAATCCAATGGTAGAAAATTCGAATATTGTACTATGATTAATATTTTTTTTTTTTATATACAATAGTAACAATTAAAGCAACTTACAAAACTATTTTACTGAAGTGGGCAGCATATAAAGCAACTTGTTTGTCTAAATTTAATATTACATACAATATAAACAAAGGTTATGACAGACTGTTTACTATGTTGTAGTTCCCTGAAGGTGGAAATGCTATGGCAGGCCATGGCTCTTATTTTGTTTTGGAGGTGCGTGTTGCCTTTCTCTTTGTCATTTTGAAGTTAAGGTGATTTCCTTGTGTGGAACCTATAGGCTTTAGAAGTGATGCATGCTTACTATTTCGTTGTTTGTAAATAAAATACTTGTAGGATTTGACTGCAATAGCAACACATACATAT